>QJOA01000701.1:0-33289 GCA_004155915.1 Monosporascus sp. CRB-9-2 | reverse complement strand
AGCTATGGACTTCAAACAACAACGAGAAGGAAGCAGGGCTTTTTATATTCGTGAATAACAGCTTATTAAGCAGGTTATTCACTTATTAATCCATTATTTCCATTATTAATCAAAGGGTGGATAATGGAAATATCTGGAAGGTTGTAGAAGTTTGTATGCCCCTTTTTGCCACCTCCAATAGGGGTGGACCCACTTTTCCCGGAGGGGACCTCCGGATTCCTAGACCGGTATATTACTGTTATCCACAATTACGTAACCTTCAAATCGACTACTAGGTATCTGCACCTCAATATTTATTCTCACAGGTTCAAAAGCTCTGGGCTGCCAGTTTTCTGGTAATTCAACATCAGCAGTATCAAAGATATCCGACATCCTATCGTCGGGTTAATCCGTAAGCGGTCTCGTCCAGTCGTCCTCTTATAAATCAATCGGCTTCCAATATCCTTTCTCGTCTTTCACAAATTATTTCAATCTATTAACAAGGAAGATCCCTTACAACTTCGTTCTATCAATCTCTTTCAAGCAGTAAGTACCTAAACCAGTAATATTATTAATCAAATACGGGCCAATCCAGCGATACTTAAGCTTCATATCTCTGGATATATCTATATATCGGGGCGTGTCGTATAATAATACCAGGTCGTCCACTTCTAAAGGTTTATCTCTCATTCTGTTCCTATCTCTCTAATTTGCCAGTCTAGCAGCCTTACGACGCTGATCAACAATAACTTTGGTAACCTTAGCCACGTCCTCAGCTTTCCTCTCCAAAAACCGAATCCTCTAGGCAATCAAATCTTCTCTCGGGGTATTAGGATCCCATATCATAATTCTCCATGTCGGCAGGATTATTTCGATCGGTAAAAGCGCTTTTTATCCGTACAGCAGTTTATACGGGCTTAAGCCGTAACTCTTCATAATGGTATTGTCGGCGAAGACCATCTTAGGCAAAAGCTTAACCCATCCTTTGCCGGTACCATTCGTCATTTTCATCAAAACTTTAACGATCGGAACGTACCCTCTTTTAACCAGGCCCTATCGCCATGCGGCATACGCAACTCCGACTTTTCGCTAAATCCCGAATACATTACAAACTTTAATTACTTCGCCCTTGTTCTTAGAACCACCATCTATTTTAATCTTGATCGGAATACCGTATCGGTAAAAGATATACTTATCCAAAAACTTCTTAATCGCTGCTAACGTAACAAAACGCAGGGCTTTGGCTTCCAGATAGTCGGACAATTCGCACCTCGCTTCGACCGTAACCTTATAACCGTTATCGTTGGGCATGAATTAAACATCGATTACCCAGATAACAGCTATATTAATGGGCTATAAAAAGCCGTAGCTTTCTTCGAACCGTCGGTCAGCTGCCTTCTAACATTTCACATACGCCCGTACTACCTTCCGAACATGGCCAAACAATCCGCGCCAATAATAAAAAGCTGCTATGCGACGATAGGTCGAATCTCGTCCCTTATGGCCACAATCCTTATAACATTGCCTGATCACCGTAAATCGCTTTCGTTCAATATCGACAACTCTACGGCTGCCGTATTGCTTATCCGCCTTACGCCATAAAATACCGTCCTGGACATAATACTTCAACGCCTCGGCTTTAAAAGCGGCTCTCTTTTTCATTAAAGCTTCACGCAGCCGATTAAGAAAGTCCAGTATCGTAAGGAACCTAGCGTACTCCTGCAACTCCTTAAACCAGTTCCCAATAAAAGGTCCTTAATTATCCGTTCCAGTAAAAGTTAAAGCTGTACCGGTTAGGATAAGGTTAAGCCGAATAACGTCTAACTGGACATCAATAAAGTTATCGACTTCTCCCTCTTATTAATCGTCCAGTACGTCAAAGGTTTCAGGCGGCTTTCGGGATAAACCATCGGCGGCTGAATTCTTTTTGCCAGGAATGTGCTTAATTTCGAAATCGAATATCTTTATCCAGGCGATCCAACGGGTAAGCACGGTTCCAAATAAAAAGCTTAGGGAATTATTAATCTGCGCCACCAATACCTTAACGTCGGTCTCTAGTACAAATCGGACTCCGTAGATATGGTTTCGGAATTTCTTCAGGATTTTAAAAACAGCTCGATATTCTAGCTTGCCAGCATCGTAATTTAGCTTAGCGCCCTTCCAGGTACCACTTTCGAAACGCGCGGGATGCTCGATACCATTAATTATTTAACCAAAAGTACCTCCAAAGCCGTCTTTACTTGCGTCCGTCTTTATAATGATTTTGCTTACAGTAAAACTGTAATCTAAAGTAACTAAAGTTAGGGTAGTGGTAATTGCTTTCTTTATATCCTCCATGGCACGATCTTAATCAGGTCCCTAGACGAAAGGTTAATTCCTCCGGAATAAACGTATAAGGGGCTCGGTTTTAATAGCGAAATATATAACAAAAATCCGGTAATAAATAACGATGCCTAAGAAAATTCTAACTTCCGAAACGTTTTTGCATAGCGGAATTTCCAGGATCTTTTCTACCTTGGCTGTATTCGGTCGCCGTTTATTCGTCCCGCAGAGAAATCCGACTATAATAATTATTTTCCGGCACCATTAAAACTTCTTTATATTGATCGATGCACCAGCAAGTTCGCAGTTAACAAGGGTTTTATCTATGTTGACGATATGCTCGTATACAAATCGCCGAATTCCTGGAAAGATCTTTTCGTCGTCATATCTTGTTTTTGGGTCCTTAATACCGACGTCGTCGACAAATGGCCGGGCAATATCGGGTATCAAATCGTTAAGAATCCTCCCTACCACGCGGCAAAAATAAGCCACAAAGTTGGTAAACCCCATAGGCATATTGGTATATCTGAAAAGTTCCAAAGGTGTTGCGAAAGTGGTAAGATCTTTGTTAGCAGGGGCCAATGTAACCTGATCGTAGCCGGAAAAAAAGTTCACCAAGGTAACTAGCGAGCATATAGCAAAATCCGCGGAGAATTCGTCGCAATTTTCTGGCATAAAAGCATCTTGCAGGGTAATAGCGTTTAGTTTGGTAGCAGAATTAATCAGTTGCAAGCTACCGTCCTTCTTTTCGACCAGGAACCAGGCATTTTTATATGCGGCGTAAGACTGTTCGAGTATCCCTCGTTAGATACGTATTCGTAATACCTTGATTAGCTTGTTTTTAAGGTTAGCAGGCATTATTATGCCCTTGGTTTGCTATGCTTTATAGGGGATTGTCCGGATCTTATAATCTGGCGCGATATTCGATTTAATCTTGTTACAGTTTTGCCAATCTCAGGCTAGGGCAACCTCTCTGCGAAAAAGCATCTCTTTAAACAAAGCCTTCTTAAGCTTCTTAGCTTTCCAATCCGGATCTCCGGGTGGTACTGATCCGTTTGATAGCATATCATCGACTGGGACCACCTTCTTCCATTTCGGCTTGTACATCGTATTAATCTATACGGTCCGATCATTATTAATCTTCTATTACATCTCGTCCCACAGTATTCCATATAAAGCGTATACAAGTTCCTCATCGCTAAATTGGCCTAAAATGGTATCTCCGGGTTCCAGCTTATCACCTATAGCTTCTTAAATTATCTTAGGGTTCTAATCAGCACATGTATCACTAATCGAGAAAACGTAAAGGCCTGTAGCGTATTCGTCCGTATCTTCGCTTATAGGCCTGCTTTCGCCAGTAAAACGGCCTACTGTTTTACCGGCTACTTTTTTTCAGGCTCCTTATCAATACGGATACTGCGCGTAACTCTTCCAGCAGGGACCAAGGGGATAATGATCTTTAACGGGCCAAACTTTAGGGTTCCTTTTATCACGTCCGGGTCCATGTTTAGCGTTATCTTCGATTTGGCCATGAAATTAAGTTCCAGTATCAATGGCTACGTAACGTAATGGTCATTAACGACAAATAAAGGAATAATGATTGATCGGCCAGCTAGCCAGACGGGTGCCTCGATAATGCCCTCGAATGGAGTCCTCTTTTAAGAGTTGAAGCCTATGAACGATACGCGTGTTTATCTTATGGCTAGTCCATATTGCTTGACGTACGACGCGACGATAACGCTAGATTTAGCTCCGGTATCGATAACTTTATTAATTAGATCTTCGCCGCCTCCATGGCCTACTCTAACTGCCAGTCTGAACAGCGGGGTGATGTATTCAGTTGGGCTGTATTGCTGGATTAATAAAACTCTGGCTTTTTTTTAACTTTTTGCTTTATAACCGATATTTATGGTAAAAATCCTAGGGGGTTTTCTTACTTTTAGGGGTTCCGATTCTTGCACTTTAGTTTCGGTTATCTTGATCGTTTCCGTATTTCTACGACCAAATGCCTTTAGAGTTTTAATAACTATAAAGTTCTTGAAAGCTTCTCCGAAATCTGGGCAGATCTCGATCAGTTCGGACCAAGTAATCTCAAACTTCCTTTTAAAATTTTCTCGGATCTTCTTCTCCCAGAATTTAATTACATGCTTATCGATCAGGCCTTTATAGGTAAGGGTGTTATCCGTTTGGGTAGCATCGTCTGTTTAGGGGGTATTGGCCTTTATCCGAAAGGTATTATCTATCTAAACGTTAACTTCCATATTATAAAATGCAGGTCCTTCAAACATCAGGTTATCATCGTTAGTCTCGTACTTAATCTTGTTCCTTTTTGCGCTTTTAAAGTTGTTTTCCTTATTTCTGGATCGTTTGGCCATCATAACGCTAATAAGTACCGCTGGCTGATCGGAGTTGTCGATTTCTAAGGCTCGGATTTCCTTCAGATGGCGGGTACCTTTGCTCTCGACGGGGTCGCTTTATAGCCAGTTACGTAAAGATGCCTCTCTGTAAAACGGTTTTCTTTCATAGTCGACGAAATGGGTTATGTTAATCTCGGTTACCCTGGTCTAATTAATATCGGATTCCTATCGTGGCTGTAGGATCGTAATATGTTTCTGAGGTTTAGCTTAATTAATGGTATCCGGGTCGGGGCTGGTTAATTAACTGTTAACGCCCCGGAAAATGTCGTTTCGCCGATCAAAGTATCGCATTTTTTCCTTAAATCGGGCAGGGAAGGCTAATAAACCATGAATCCATTTTAAGATCTTTTTCCAAATTGGAATCTGCTGTTCGATCGCCTAACTTTTTAAGATTTGAGGGAACTGAATCATGCCTAAGGTAGCTTTATCCTCTGGGGCTTTAAGGAAAATGGTATAGCCGTCGTCGGCAAGTAAAACTAATCCGGTAGTTTCCATGTTAACAAATAGGCGGCATTTTTGCATGTTGTATCCAGGCTTTTGGCAGAACTAACAGACACCTTGATCAAAGTTACCAAAGCGTCCATTACGACCTTGGTAACCGCCTCGATAGCCTCCTCGATTTCGGTATCCACCTCGTTTACGGTAAGGAGTTAATTGACTGAACTTATCCGGCTGGAGATTAACTGCATTAATCGACGGGTCGGCACCATAGTGGCATGTCCAAGGTGCCTCCTGTTCTGGCAAAACGTAATACTGTGATATCCGGGCTGCTTTTCGGTTCCTTATCTTTTCTTTAAAAGCCTTGAGGTTCTGGATCTATCGGGCTTGGTTGATTTTCAAGTCCTGCAGCGCGTTCGTAATTTCCGACACCTGATCAATCCGACCCGATGATGATTATCGTGGACGGGGACTTCCTGGTCGCTATGGTCTAGGTTGCTGGGCCGAATAAAGCCGATCTTTATCTTTTGGCTCGATGTCGAAGCGGACGCCTTCATATTATCGCCCATGTCCTTTATATCTAAGAAATGTAGCCTTGTTTATGGCCCAGCCTTTGATCAATATGGAAGCCTTATTATAAGTTGTCGCGTATAAATCCTTAAGCTGCATATTTAAGTTGTTAATAATCCCTTCGAGACAGCCGGCTAACAACCCTTCCAACAAGCTTTCAGTATACTCGTCCTTACTAGCTGACTGCTTTTTTTGCCTAGCTTCTTCCAAAACGTTTTTTACCTTAACGGCATGTTCCAGGCAATAATCGTAAACCTGATCAAGGTTGCTCCGTTAAGCTTGCTTGGTTAAAGTCCTTAATCGATTCTTAATAGTCCGAATTTGCTTTAAATCCTATAGCTTAAAAGTTTTCAAAACGATTTTAATTACGTCGTCCCACTTAGTTACTTTATTAATAGCTGCTTTAACTCGATCCTTTATATTGTTACTATCGGTCCAGAATAGTAATTCGGCAAGTATCTCAAACTCCGTAAACTTGTATTTCTTATACAGTTAAATAATCCCTTTAACCCAGTCGGTAGCTCCGGTTCCTGAAAAGCGAAGGTCCGGGTAAACTGACGGATCTGGAAAAACCATAATAAACGAAAGCCTGTCCATAATAAAGGCAGGGAAACCGTATTCGGGTTAATCGGTCTGTCCGAAAAGTATGACGTCCGGTATAGGTACTACAAGTCCTGTAGATGATTCTAAGAGGTTTTGGGCTGATATAATCTTTCGTCCTTTCGGTGTCTCGATAGTGATTCCAGGGATTACTTATGTGCTTAAATCCCTAACAGACTCTGGGGATCTGATCGGACTGTTACCACTCCGGGGTTTAGCTTTACTAGGCTTACTGTCGTAGGGGTTCTTTGTTAATCGGTACTGGACGGTCGTGTCTAAGGCAGGGCTCTGATTAATCGTAAGATTAAGGAAATTTGGTGCTGGAAGCAATCCGTATTATAACTGGACCTGAATAGCAATCTTAAAAAGCTTCGATGGGCCTTTAAAAAACTTGCTAAAGCTTATTTCAAATTAATTAATGCTACCAGTCCTCGAATTACTTAGGCTGTAAGATATTATTCCAACGGGAGTATATCTAGGCATAAGGTAAATAACTGTCCGTAATAATTATCTTAGATACACTTTCTTTCTTTATCGGACCTAAAAGGTAAGCAACCTCCTCCTTTTACCAGTCGTCTAAATAACCTTATCTTAATTAGTGCTGCGTCGCTGGTTATCTAACCGCACCTTTTCCAACTTACTAATCAATATTTCCATTACCAACTTAAGCGCCATAACACTTAAGCTTAACAGAAAAAGTAAATCCCAAATGATACCGCCTAACAATAACCAGACAGAATACTGCCCGATCAGCGCCAGGAAGGTCCAGAATATGTCGCATAACGTTTCTCTCCTAATTCTTGCATCGTATTAAAAAACGCTATTCCCTTTTCGGTACTCTCCTCTCTTATGCAAAATAAATGGCTCCACAGCCCTATTCCTTTTTCTGCTCGTATTTGCTATCTTATCCATATCGTCAATCTTGTCGTCGCTGCATTTGTTCTGATCAGTCCAAATCCTAATAGCCACGTCGCCAGCGACGTAATCTTGGCTTCTTCAGCCCTTATCAATCAAATCTCATAATCTATCTTGCTACGTAATCTTCCTATCAATACGTATAGTGTTCTAAATTGCGCAATCGGTCTAGAACTTGGGTGATCAATCCAGGTTCCGATACCGGTTGCCGTCCGCGTTTATGCTCCTTTGCCGTCTTCCGAGTGAAGCTGTATCTTTAGGTGAGGCATCGTACTTAGGCAATCCAACAGTTTTTTCATTAATCGGAAAAAGGTCGCGTCGTTGTCGTAGTTGTTAGTCGTTTACCGCAAGTCGCTGTCAGGTCTACATAGTTGTAGTCGTAGTCGTAATCGTAATCGCGTTTCTGATCAGGACCTTATCCTTTCCGTCTTATAATCGGAGATCGAAAATTGCCTTGGCAGTTAACTAGAGCCAGTCTCCTTTTCCTTGGCAGCCAGATAAAATGGGACGGGGAAAATCGGTCCTGATTAGTGCATAATCGAAAAGCGTGTCACGAGTAAGCCTAGGGTTCAAAAAATAATAAAGGTAATGCAAATTATATTCTGGTATTAAGACTAATATAAAAGCAAAACTGTGAAAGATGAATGGTAATATTTTCGGGGTTGTGCCCGGCGAAAAGGACCGCTAGAAATACATAAAGGCTGCTGATTAACTAATCAGTCAGGCCATATATCCGACCCTGCACCCTGCTCCATTTCACCATGTACATCACGTGACTAGATTACATTAAAGTGCGGTGTGTGCTCTAAAGCACCTGCAACTAGTCAAGCAATACAACACATAACTGATATCCCCTATATCTAACAATTAAGAGTTTTATTCGCTTAATTCGTGTTATTATCCATTGATCAACTGTTACTGAGACGATATAGGCTGTACATTAGTAGCAATTATCTATATACTTCAATAGCTACAATGCCGACCGTACCAATAACGTCCGCAATCATCTACAATGGTCCTTAGGATTGGAACAAATTTAAGGATAAATTCAAGACCAGAGTTAAGGGATATAATTTATGGGACTATATCAACCCTGATCAGAACCTTTCATAACCTGTCAAACCTACGCCGCCCGATATATCCTTCTATCCAAAAAGATAAGTTCGCCAGTTAACGCGGGCAGCTAGTTTATTCTCCGAAGAAACCATTTAAGTTAAAGAAGTTGATCGGACGGGCTATTTAATAAGTATCCTTAAGATAATAACCGAAGGTAAACAAGCCTATAACCAGGATTTTACGACCTTTTCCTATTATAATCAAAAATATAAGATTTTCCGAAAGAACTGTAACGAACTTACGATATAGGTTCTGGACAGTATTTTCCCATCGATTAAGCAAACTTGCCTGAAATCAGATAACGATCTTAAAAGGTAATACGCCAAATTATAACAAGCCGGAAAGGTTTACGATAGTTGATTACTTATAAATACCAAACGCGAATACGAAAAACGATTAAAGCAGGCTCCGAAAGCCGCGAAAAAGCTTAATAAATAAATAATAAAGTGGCAGGAAATTATGGTTTAAGGCCAGCGCCACGGTGTCCCCGAAACGATTATGCCAGTTATCTGGATAAATTAGCTATGTACAGTAATAACGCCGATCATATCTAGTTGGTCAAATTTATATATGCTTTTAAAAAAAGACGAAATTAAAAACGGAACGATTAATTATCTGGAGGTTGGGGCTAACTTTCTAAACCATTAGAACATGATAAACCCATAACAATTAGCAAGAAATATTAAGGCGGTATTCTCAACCTTTTAAGAGATTCCTGCAGATCCTTCAAATCAAGATAATTCTGATTAGGAAAAGACCAAGGATATTAATAAGGATATTAATAATTAACCGCGTAGTAGGCCTTCTGGAAAAGGGTCGAGACGAGGTAGTCGTGGAGGTTTCCGAACGAGTCGAGATAGCAGCAAGCGAAAGCGCCAAGAGTCGGATGTACGGGGCATACGCTGCAAGGCTTGCTTAAATATTTATTATAGATTACCCTAATACTTTTATGCATTTTTTAGAAAAGCCTTAAAAGATTTCCGCTTTAATCAAGCAATGGTAGTATTAGTCCAAGAGTGTATCGCTGCCGATCAGTTCCTAAAGAAAAAGATCGACTGTTTGTTAAAAACTATGGATAAGCTAACTACCTAAGAAACAGATTAATTTTTAAAGGGAGTAAGACGAATCTTAGCGTGCTTTTTAATTTTTGATTAACGTAGTGCGATAAGCGTTGCGTTTTACCTTTTAAGGAATTCGACCATTTTGGATTTAGGGTTTACGATATATATTTTTAACTTAATTAGCAGGTTCCTGAATTATAGGATAACGATCTAAGGTAACGGAATGTACGCAGGGAAAAGTTGTGTTCCAATTAGAGGATACCGAAAAGTGGACATACTGCTTTAGAGCTTTACGGGCCCGAGAGCGTTGCGTTTGTATAATGTAGCCCATTGCGAGAATTTCGCATGCAATTTGGTGTCTTTCCAGCAACTCCGGAAAAAGGGGTACTGGTGGGACAACCGAAGAAATAACAATTTTATTCGAGATAAGTTTGATTAGGTGGTTGCTATATTAACAAACAAGTTTGATCAGTTCGTTATTGAGGACATTAGCGCAATAATACCTTATACAGCCCTGGTTACCTACAGACGAAACGTCAATTTATATATAGCAAGGTTATTACGAACTGGTAACGGTACGATATGGCACCTAAGACTAGGACATCCAGGGCCCGAAATGATCGCCTAACTACAGTCTTATATAAGGGAAGTCCGCCTAAAGGGTCCCATAACGGTTAAATGCCAAGCATGTAGCAAAGCGAAAGCCAAAAGACAAATACGTTGCGAGCTACGGAAGGGAGCATCCCGATCAGGATAACGAATTGCCATCAACTTTATAGATTTCGAAAAAAACCCTAAAGGATATAAATACGTTATGTTTACAACCGATAGGTACTTAGGCTTTATCTGAGATATTTACCTTAAGAATCGAAAGCAAGATATACTAATCACAGCATTCCGATACCTCCTAGAGGTTTTAAAGAACTAGGATAAGATCTTTTTATAGGTATTCGAATGCGACAACGAAATCTTAAAAAATCATCAATTTCGAGATATGTTCCAGTCGCCTCCTTTTAGTATCAGACTTGGCCCTCAGCACTACACACCCAGGCTCAGAACAGGGGTGCAAAGCGCTTAGGGGGCGTAATCAAGAAGAAAGCGACTGTAATGCAAAGTGGCGTTAAGTTACCCTTGTTTCTGATTATGTACATCTTCAAAGCAGCAGTATACCTGTACAACCGTACCTCCAAATATGCTCTCTTTTGGCAAAGCCCATACAAGGTTTACTATACTTACCTGGCGTATAAAAACGGCGTTACAGTGCTTGATCGGAAGCCTTAACAAGCCCATCTGCGAGTATACGGCTATATGGCCTATACGATAACAACTGCTGCCATAAAGAAAGAACAAAGATTACAAAAGCTAAATCCTAAAGCATGGATTGGTTTCCTCGTCGGCTACCGATCTACGAATATTTATAAGATCTAGAACTCGTTAATCAATAAAGTTATTATTACTCGAGACGTACAGTTTAACAAGAAGGCTACCTTTTTAGGTAATATTAGAGACTTAAAGGATAACCTTTTTTACGTTACGGAAGATAAGCTACGTACGTTACTCCGACAAGTAGAACTACCTGATTAAGCTTATGGCCATCCAGATATATATGTTTAAGAGGAAGATGAAGACCTAAGCGGAACAATTTAGCTTTCGGTTAGATAAGAGGGATGGTTCCAGAGTGGCACAGGCGTCCAAGAAGACGTACGGGTTGGTAAAGAACAAACCTGTTCGCATGGGATTAATTATTTTTATATGATTGCTGTGTTCAAACCATTTCCGCCTTTTGGACCGTTACCTTTATCAACGTTTATACTGATGACTGCTACGATTATTGCGCCGGCGGAAATTGGAGAGGTAGCCCTAAACTTCTGTTATATTATTTAACCCAGAGTGACAGTAGAAGACGAAGGCATTTTACCGATTAAAGACGTAAGCTTCCTATATGTTCCGTATTATAGGAGTGTTATTAAGGACGATTATAGAGTTTGGGAAGCCGCGTTTAACTTTAAACGATTAGTTTATTTTGTAAGTTTATTTAATAACCGGCCGGTAAGCTGCGGAAGTTTAGGGAAAGTAATTACCCGAAGTATGCGCCATATTGATCGGAAAGGTTTCGATACGAAAAAATATAGTACAATTCCCAGGTTGTAAGGCCGGGTATATAGGCGTAACTTACTGCTACCGCCGTAAGGCCATAAAGAGCTAAATATACACCCGTTAGGGGAATTGTTTCGTGAAGCCGAAAAGGTTTACTTGTAAAGTTATAAAGAGATGTAGTTCTGGGAAACGGTTGATTAGTTTTCCCTTAAAGGGAAACAGGTTTTAGGGTGTATGTGGGTGTATATTTACAAGTTTGACAAGCATGGTTGGTTGCAAAAATGCAAGGTACGTTTTGTCGTATAGGGCGATTAATAGCTTAAAAACGCTTATGGTAATACATATGTATTTATTTTAGCTGGAAGGTCGTTTTGAACCCTAATTGCTATTGCGACTAGGTTCGACCTAAAGTTTAAGCAATATAACGCTGTAAACGCCTTTGTTAACGCGAATTTACCTTATCAAATGTTTATAAAGATGCTCCTAGGATACGCATAATATGGCAAAATTCTTTTAATCAGAAAGGTATTATATGGATTAAGAGAGTTACTTTTGTTATAGTAGAAGGACTTTACTGGAACATTTAAAGAATTGGAACTTAACCCCGTTCCTTACGAACCTTGTTGTTTTACTTGTTAGGGGATGCTTTTTTTCTTTTTTTATGGACGATATTATCACGGCTTATTATAAGGAAGATTAAGGCCCTGTCGATTAGTTGATTTAACAGATACGGGAACGGTATACCCTTATAGGGGGTAAGAACTTATAATGGTTCCTCGGCATCGAAATGATTAGAAATAGAGCTGAGAGAAAAATCTGGTTATTTTAATTTAATTTTATAAACAAGTTGGTTAACCTAGTCCTTAAAGAAAGTCTGAATGACTTTCCAGATACGCCAATAACGGGCGTCGAATTATTGCCGAATCTTAATCTGGCCTATCTAGGCTTCGTTAATAGATACCAGAAAAAGATCGGTTTTTGTGACGGCTATGGGCTTAACCAACTATTAAACCTAGTCGTACGGTTTATGTTGGCAATGGTATCGTGGGAATCTGAGCAATAAAGATAATCACGTTTGGTAATAGCAGATAACCGTAGGTGATCTGGGTAACCAATTGTTATTGCAAGCTGGTGCTATCTAAGCTATGGAAATAATGAACGTATATATATTTATCTTGGCTCGATATATTCGAACTGGCTCGATTCATCCACAGTGGTCAAGTCTCGTTGAGCCCGTCGAGCCCGTCGAGTCACTTCCCTTGCTCGACTGGCTTAAAGCGCCAAATCCTATTTTCTCCATTAAACCCATCGAACCGGTTACGTAAGCCAAGACCCTTTACCGGAGATGTCCACACATCTTCCGACCGTCTGGTAATGGGCCAAGTCCTTGGGTCATAATACGATCTCCTCCCTTTCAGGATCTTTGCCCTTAAAGATCAATTTGTTTGTCGTATCGTCTAATAAGCAACTTTTCCTTCTTTTTATCATTCTATCCTATAACCTAATCATTATATCTAATCGAATTGAAAAGTAACGATCTCGTCGTAAGCGTGATAACGCTTTAATTCTGTCGGAACGAATCGACCGTTTTGGTTTTGATATGTCCTTTAACCTTTCTTGTTCTTGCTGCAAGTCTGAAAACGAGATTTGTAAGGCTTATTTTAGTTCTGGAAAATGCTTTTATTGTACTAAGCATATTGGTCCTTGTGACCTTTTTGGTCCTTCCGAATCAGAATATCGGAGGTTAATAAATAAAAAGGACCGATTGGACCTTTAAGAACGTTTTGCCGAAAAGGAATTACTTAGGGCCCAACAGTACCTTAACGAATTGTTTGGTCGTCTGGCCCGGCTTCGGAGTTAAAAGAAGTTGCTGCGACGGCGTGGGATCGAAATGTTACGTCGGGGAATTTAAGATGCGAAGGCGATAGAAAAATTTGAACGTTTGGAACGGAAATAAAGGCAGTTAGAAGCCGAAATGGCTACATCCGCGCAGGCCACCCTTTCTGTTAATTGGTTTAATGTTGGGAGGACGAATTGGGCACCGTTAGGTAGCGTAAACTAGAATTTTAATCCTGGCGGCTTCGACGTTGTTGGTGAAAGTTCTTTAGGAGGCGTTAGGCGTTCGTAAGGTTTTTTGCGGGTTCCCAGGTATTTTCGGAATCTGGGTAACCTTTTTATTTGATTAGGTATTAGGTAAATCCGTCCTATTTCCGTACATCTAGTATTTTCTTTGCCTCGTAGACTGGTACGTTTTTTATAACTTTTTCCTTTCGTCCTGTATTAACTTTGATCGTATCTGCTGCTGACTCGAATAAAGAAATATAAAAGACTAAATGGAGCTTGACCTTCGGTAATAGCTCCAATTCGTAATTACTTTTGAGATTTTCTTGGTAATTTTGTATGGATTAATATATTTAAAGTCAAGCTTTTTGTTAGGTCTCTTGGTTTGGATGTTTTTGGTGGTTAGGTAAACCATCTTCCCTTCCGAAAAGGTTAATTCCTTTAACTTTTTCTGATTATAATATTTGCTTATCTGGCTGCGTACGAATTTAAATTCTGTTTTTATTTCGGTATATAATTACTTTAATTATTTTGATGTCAAAATTGCTTTAACGTTAGCTGGTTTTCCGTATAAACCTTTATAAATTTTTGGTATAAAACCAAAATTGGCAGTTGCTAATGTCGTTTTAATGCTTTCGTGGTAACTGGTGTTATAGGCTAGCTGTGCAACTGGTAACTTCTCGACCCAGTTGTTTTGCTCGTAATTGATGTAATATCGTAGGTACGTTTTTAGCGTTTGGTTGGTTCTTTCCGTCTATCCGTTTGTTTACGGTTTAAATGCGCTGGATAATTTATGATTTAGTTCAAATTAAGTTATTAATTCTTGCCAGAATTTTGAAATAAAGGTTATACCTTTATCTGATATAATTTCCGTTAAAAGTTCATAGGTACTTAGGATATATCGAAGGAAAATGTATACAAGTTATTCTATATCGGTATTTTCGTTATAAGGTAGGAAATAGGAAAATTTCGTAAATCGATCGACGATTACAAAGATGCTGTCGTAATTGTTACGGCCAGCGAAATATAGCATGATAGCTAGTTTATTGGCGCTATGAACGAAGATTCTAAGCTGAAAAAAGGAAGGAAGGAAAGGCAAAGTCGCGAAGTGCGTAAAGATTTACAAATGTCCCCACTCTCTGTGTGGCAGCTGTCAATCCCATATAACGGTTACCAGCCTCACGGTTTAATCCTGGTAGCGGCTGCCGTCACATTACCCCTTCCTAAAAACTTGTATACGATCAAAAAAAGTATGCAAGTTTCTGTCAGTTATAAATACCGTTTCTTCCTTATTAATCCGGTCCCTGCTTTTGCGGCCTTATTGTCATCGGAGTAGTTTTCGTTAATCTCGTCGGCCGCCGCTACGCGTATCCATTCTTATAAGCGGACCGGTGGTCCAGGTGCTTCAGGATATTCCGTATGAAACCGTTCTACCACGATCGGTACGTTTTTAAAGTTGGCTACGGAGTACCATATCTCGTCGGGATCGTAGCCTTTCCATTTGGCCTAATATTACAGCTCTTTATAGCGTCCGTTAAATCTTAACTATTCGATTTGTTCCACCTCGAACTTTGGTTTACCGTTGATCTTTTTAGGTGGCGGTGGTATCTGGGTTTATTAAGGTAACGGGTTATCGTCGGCTTTGCGTAGCCGATCGGCGTGGAATAAGTTAATCATTTTGTAGCTCGGCGGCAAATCGAAAACGAAACTGTGTTTGCGTTCTTCCATAACCTTAAAAGGTTTTACCTATTATAAATCTAAGCAAGTAATCGGTATTTACGTCGCGAAGCCCTTTTTACGGAGGAAAACTTTGTCGCCGACTTTAAAGTCGGCTGGGCGATGTTTCTTGTTGGCCTGTACCTCTTAACGTTTCTACGTTTCTAGCGCGGCTTTCCTCGCAAACGTTTGGATATCTTTAATTTGTTTAACGATTATTAATGCCCGTTACGCTAATTCGGTTTCTGCCTTTGCTATATCCAAGTCCAGCGACAGTGGGTTCCGGATATCCTTGCTTAACATAACCTTTAACGGGGCCATGTTAATCGACGAATACCATAATAAATTATGCGCGAAATCCAGTGCCGGTATATATACGCTCTAGTCGTTTTGGTACTTATCAATATAAAAGCGCAAACGTTAATCCAGCTTTTGGTTCGTAAACTTAACAGCCCTTTAGGTTTGCGGGTATAAGGCGCTTCCGTAACGATATTTTATACCGGTAAGTTCGTTCAACTTAGCCAGGAATTAGGAGATAAACTGTCCTGCGTTATCGCTAATCCAGATAACGGGTATTCCAAGGAAACGATACAGGTATCGATAGTATCGGCTAGCCAGGGTTTCGGCGGTGTTAATCTTTTTACCTGGCAAGGTTGCCATAATTCTGCTAAATTTGTCGATAAACGCCTATATATAGTTATAACCGTAACGGTCTTTTGGCATATCTTTTCCGTCGACGGCGACGTGATTCCAAACATTATTCGGAATAGGGAAAGGGTAAAGGAGTCCCGGGGTTTTGTCTCGAGGCGTTTTGTTCCGACGGTAATCGTAACAGTTTCGAATATATTGTCGGATATTTTGCTTAAGCCGGGGCCAGGTGTATTTCCGTGTCAGTATTTTGATCACTTTATTCTAGCCAGGGTGCGCGAATATTTTAAGTACGTAAGCTTCGCGGATTAATACGGTACGGAAAAAGAGGCGACCGTTAGTTGTTTTCTCGGGTACCACCAATTTGTTATCCTTTTTGCCTAAGTTCTATATCTCGTTTTCGCGACGGATAAGGTCGACCAAGTCGGCACCTTATGGGATATTTTCGATTCGTACCCCAGTCGGCATCTCGTTGGTGGCAGCGATAGGAAAGTTTAGTTGTTTTGGCGGAATCAGGGCCTGGTTTCTTTCTTCTTTTTCTCGGGCTTTGACTGTAGGTAAATCCACTGTTTTTCGTGATAAGGTATCCGCGGCGATATTTTCTTTGCCAGGTTAATACTGGAAGGTAATGTCGAAATTAAAAAGGAAGTCGGCCCATCGGATCTAGCGCGTAAAAAGAACGCGTTTGCTCGCAAAGTATAATAGGGCTTGGTAATCGGTAACAATAAAAAACTTTTGTCCCTAGAATTTAGGGTAGTAATGCTCGAGGGTCTGGATTACGGCGAGCAGCTTTCGGTCCTGAATGGGATACGCCCTTTCTGCTGGGGTCATAGTTTTCGAAAAATATCCTACGGGTTTCCATTCGTTATTTTCTTATTGTTGCCAAATAATACCTCCAGTTGCGTTACGGGATGCGTCTATCTCCGCTTTGGTCGGTCGGCCAGGTCGAAAGAAGGCCAGGACTGGGGCTTCGCAAGCGAGCCGTTTCATTTTTTCGAAGGCCCCCTTTTGCTCGGGTCCTATTACGAAAGGGGCATTTTTTTTTAATAAACGGTTTAGTGGCTCGGTTATGCCGTTTTCATGGTGGCAGAACATTCGTACGTAATTATAAAATCCTATAAATGAACGGATTGCGGTACGGTTATTAAGGTTTTCGAACTTCCATTCTTGGATTGCTTTAATTTTGGCTGGGTCGATGGAAATACCCACGCCTGCTTCTATAATAATACCGAGGTAATCCACTTTCTTAACGTTAAACCGGGACTTTTTGATATTTCCTTAAAGGTTGGCCTTATGTAGCCGGTAAATGACTTTTTCGTAGTATTCTTAATATTCTTTTTCCGGGCCGGAATAAATTAGTACGTCGTCGGCGTAAGCGTTCGCGTAATAATCGAGGAGTTTATGCAATTGGGCATTAATAAACGATTGCTACCAGGCAGGGCCTATTTTTAGTCCAAATAAAAATACTTTCCATTAAAACGTTCCTTAACGGGTTTTAAATGCTGTTAGGTATTCCGACTTAATAGCGATACGAAGTTTATGGAACGCCTGGATAATGTCGATCTTGGTAAAACGTTTGGCGTTTCGGCAGTTAAATATAATACCGTTAAGTAAAGGGGCTAGGATAAGGCGATCTTTTAGATGTTGGTTTTTTTAACGGTAATCGATACAAAACCGGCGTTCTGACGAATAGGGTTTTGGGGCAAACAGGACTGGGGCGGCGTCCCCTTGTATATATGGTTCGATAAAGTCCATCTTTAATAATTTATTTACTACTTCTTTTTTTAGCGGGAGGTATTGGATAGGCGTCCTGTAAGTGGGGGGTCCAGAGGCGGGTATCGGCCGGTTGAGTTCCAGAACCACGTTATGGCCAGGTCGGAAGTCTGGGAGGGTGTTGGCTTCTTTTTTTAAAAAGAATTCTTCCAGGTGGGCGAGGGGTTCTGGTAAGAGCTCCCGGACCCGTTTTACGTATTCCGGATCCTCATTTTCGGGGAAAGGGATTTTTTGGCGGTTATATGTCTTCCAATTTTTTAAGGCGGTTACTGTTATAACGTTCGACTTTTTATTTTTAAAAGGAATAGCTTTTTAAGGTAGCGGCCATTTACTTTATCGTTCTGTACGGGGGTCTGTTTCCAACTTATTCGTCAGTAAGGCGACAATTGCGTTATCTTTAGCAATTTTTATAGCGGAAATAGTCGGCTTAGTATTATATACGTCCGGTATATCTTTTTCGTTTATTATATCTAACGGAGTAACAGGTACGGGTATCAAGGTGGAATCGTTTTCGGGTTTCCTTTATAAGCGTCGAAGGATCTGGTATTGTTTATTGGCCTTTTCCATGGCGCGGTTACGGCGGTGGACGTCTTCCTGAACTTTAGGGTCGACGTATCCGTCCAGTTAATATCGGGCTGGGAGTTCAATCGCCGGTGAGAACTTGGCCAAAGCTGGTAGGTTGTCGGGCCAGATAATATTTTTGTTTTTGCAGTCCAGTAATAAGCTATATTTTTCTATTTAGTCGAGACCGATAAAAATGTCGTGTTTAGTATCCGTAATCTAGAAAACCTGATCGGGAAAACGTCGTCCGTTAATTTTAAGTGTTGTAATTATTTGGGCTTTTATTTGGCCGGCGGGTTGCTTCCGGTAATCCTGTAACTGAATTGGCTTTTTTAACCGGATAATACGAGCTTGTAATCGCTTTTTCGCTTGCTTAACGAAAAAGGGGTTGACGAGAAGTTGGGTTTATGTTCCGGTGTTACAAAAAGCGGTGGCATATAGGCTAATCCTATTTATTTGAATTTACGTAGTCTTGACAAAAGCTTTGCATTTCTTGGGGTTACTTATTTCCGTTATTGTTGATATGGGGAGGACCATTAAGGAGTCTTTTGACGGTTTTACTCTTTTTCCGATTCGTCGGAACTGGACGAATTATTTATTGTCTTTACCGCAGCGACCTTTTTCTTGTCGGGGCAGTCGCCAGCCTTATGTCCCGTCTTGTTACAGTTAAAGCACGTGCCGGCCTTTTAATGGACCTTTTTCTTAGCCTCCGACAAAGGCTTGCCGGTATTGCCCGACGTCCTCGATTTGCCGGGATTGCCATTCGAACGGGGTTTTTTGTTCTTGTTTTTCGGTCCATCAGGGTCGTGTGGTCGGGGCTTACGCTTTTGCTGGCGCTTTTCATAGGCAAGCTGGTTGCTGTAAGCAGCTGTAACGACGCGGTTACAGAACTTTTCGTAGGTGACGTCGGGATTACGGCTGTTTTCAAGAAGGCGTGGGTCGAGGTTTGGGGGGATGTGTTCCTACAGAACTTGCTTCCATTCGTTCTCGGTGATTTTGGCCTTCTGGGCAAGAGCGTTGAACTTAGAGATGAAATCGTGGATATCTTGATCTTTGCCGGGCTTGAAGGTGAAGGTACGGAAGGTCTTTCTGGCAGCGGAGGCTTGGTTCGGGTCGTGGTACGATAACTCCAGTACCTGGATCATTTTAGCTACGTAAGAGAAAGGTCGCGTGGTTAATCGGTAACGAGTTTTAATTATCTGTTCGGCCTTTCCTTTTAAAAGGTTTATTAAGTAAATCATGCGAGTTTTTTTGTTCCGAAAGGTCGGTTTATTTATTTCGAACTTGTTTGCGACCTTACGGACCTAGGCGTTAAATTTGGTCTTGTTACTGCTGAACTTGGCTGGGTTGTTAACGTATGCTCTTTCTTTTCGGTTATAGTTAGGATTCGCGCCATTAATTCCTGCGAACTTGCGGAAAGCGGGCCATGTTGCTATACTGGTAGGGCGAAACGTGCTGGTGCTACCGAAAGCGTTATCAATTATGTTTTCTCGGCGAGGGCGGTCGGCGTCGTCGGAAGGAGTGGGGGAAAGATGGCTTTGTCTGGCCTGAAGGCGAGCGACTTCGTCGCGGAGTTTTTGGAGTTCTCCCTGGACATCCTGGTTGTCGTCAGCCATTTCGTCGATTAGCTGCCTGTCGGGGTCGGTTTCTAGGTGGCTATGGTCTTGGTCTTGGTTTGATGAACCCTTTGTTTTTACGGATTCGGTCTCGTTTTGCGGCACGTCGTTTTCCGCATTCTGGTCTGGGTCTTAGGGAGGCACTTCGTTTTCTGCACTCTTAATTCTACCTTTAATTGATCTGAGTCGCTCTGAACGTCGACTAGCTGATGGGTAGTCTTTCCTAATAGATATCTAGTCTTGATGCTGGTTGGTCTGGGTCTTGGGTCTGGTCTAGGACGCGTTGTTTTTCGTCGTTACGTGTCGACGTAAAAGAGGTGTGGTGCCTTATTTATTGATCGCTAGGCCAGCGAGGAAGGGAATAAGCTTAGAATAGTGTTACGGCTAGCGAAATATAGCATGATAGCTAGTTTATTGGCGCTATGAACGAAGATTCTAAGCTGAAGAAAGGAAGGAAGGAAAGGCAGAGTCGCGAAGTGCGTGAAGATCTACAAATGTCCCCACTCTCTGTGTGGCAGCTGTCAGTCCCATGTGACGGTTGCCAGCCTCACGGTTTGATCCTGGTGGCGGCTGCCGTCACAGTAATGTACTTCTATAGCTGGATCCTTTGATATAAGGAGCTTAATAATAAAGTTAAATATAATAAAATTTTATGGTTGCTTTGTAACTGGTAGTAATTATAACTTTCCGTAAGGCTTATATCGTCGTGTCTTTGCCCTGGCGCAAATGTTGTATTATCGTATTATTCTTTGTACGGTTGATTTTATTTTAAGGAAGTAATATGTCCGTTATAGGCGTTTTAAGGTTTTGTGGATCCCTAGGTGTCCATATAATTAATGTTTATGTATATTTCGTATCAGGTTTTTTTAAAGTTCTTCTGTACCTGAATTTTGTCTGTTCGTTATCCTTCGGGTAAGTTATCACTGTATTGCTGTATACGTTGGTATATATTGGCTAGAATTCCTTTTATCGTGGTAATTTGTCGTTATCGCAAGTATCCTTCGGGTATCTTGTCGAAAATTATCTGTTGTACCTTAACTTTAGGTTTTTCTAGGTCAGGTCGTCTGCTGAATACGTTTGCTCTGCCATTTTTTGATCCCTTGCGATGGATAATAACGTAGTCGAATTCAAAAAGATATTCTGCGTAACGTAATTATCTTCCGATTAGTTCTCGTGTCGTAGAAAAGTATGTAATGTTCTTGTGATCTGTATATACCTTGATTTGGTGCATACTGCCCCTAAGATAGTGTCTGAATTCCTTGAAAGCGTTAACGATGGGTAGGAATTCCTTGTCGTATATAAGGTAATTCATCTCGGCTTTATGTAACTTGTAGGAGTAAAAGGTAATAGGGTAAAGGTTTCCTTAATCGTTTCGATATCCGACCACTGCTTTTAAGGCGTAATCCGAAGCGTCGGTTTCTAGCTTAATTGGTCGCTTTGGGTCGTACATAATTAGTACTGGTTTACTGGTTAGGGCGTTCTTAATTTGCTGGAAGGCTTCCTGTTCTTTTGGTATTCATTCGAATTACTTTTTTTTTTTTTTTTTGTAAGTTCTGTTAATGGCATAGCCATCCTGTTAAAGTTGCGTATAAATCTTCTGTAATAATTGGCGAATCTAAGAAATGCTTATATCTTTTTAACGTTAGTAGGTTATGCCCATTCTTTAACTGCTGCAAGCTTTTTGAGGTTCATTTTGATATATCCAGGGGTGATAATATGTCCTAGGTATTTTACCTTTTGTATATGGAAGGTGCTCTTTTCGGCGTTAACTAAGAGATTAGCATTCTGTAGCATTTGTAGGACTTTGTAAATATGTTTTATATGCTTTTCTTTGGTTTTCGAATAAATCAGGATGTCGTCGAGGTAACATATAACGAAAATATCCAAATATTTTCGTAATACGTGGTTAATTATTCGCTGGAAAGTTGCCGGTACGTTCGTAAGTTTAAAAGGCATAACAAGGTATTCAAAAAGTTCGTATTTGGTCCTAAAAACTGTTTTCCATTCGTTACCTAGCTTAATTCGTATTTAGTTATATCCTTCCCTTAGGTCTAAAGATATAAATTATTGGGCTTTATGCAGGCGATCCTTTATTTCGGTAATTAATGGTAATAAAGTTCTATCCTTAACAGTAATATCGTTAAGCTATCTGTACTCGATAACGAATCGTAATTTTCTATTCTTCCTTAGTACAAAAAATATTAGATATCCTGCTGATAACTTGGAACGTCGTATATAGCCTTTTCTTAGCTTGTTTTCGAGGTAATCGCGTAATACCTTTAATTCTGTCTGGTTCAGGTTATAAATGGAGTAAAAAGTAATCGTTTTGCCATCATTAAAAACTATTTCGTAATCCCATTCGCTATAGGGTAACAGTTTTGTTTCAAGCTTTTCTTAAAACAATCGCTTATACCTGTGGTATTCTGGTGGTACTTTAGCCATCCATTCTGGTGGCTTCTTGGGCTTTAATAGTAGGTCATTATTCATTTGCCGAAATCGTGCTTTAAGGTTTATAATAATGCGCCGTATTCTTCTAGTATGCCCTTTATTTGCTGCATATTTTATCCCTTTAGGTAGTAAGGTTTTTGTCGTGTCCTTATGCCTGCATTCGTCAACCTTACTAATCGAATATTAAGATCTTTCGTCGTTTATATCTTGCATATCGGTAAAAAATAAAACGAAATTCACCTGGCCAGTCCTTTAATCGATAGCTAGATTGTACTGCTTTAACCATAGTAATCCGAAAATTATATCATAATTTTCTATTAAGATAATATCGAAATTAATGGTTTATCTTCTTCTTTCGACGAAGGTCTTAAAGTAATTAATCTTGCGTTTAACCTATCCGTTATCGTAACTAAATATCTAATCTTCGGCATTCTCGACCTCGTAAAGACTTTCCTTATTTCGCCATGGTAACTGTAGCTTATTCACTATTTCTGGAGCGATATAGTTTCCCTATATGGCTCCGTAGTCCACCATTACGGTATACTATTTCTTCTTGATTCGTACTTGTACTGTAATTAGTTCTTTTCCTGCCGTTCTCATAGCGTATAGAGCCCTTTTGAGGTGTTGTTGTTTACCTCTATTCTTCTTGCCAGCCTAAAGCTCCTTTACAGGTAACGTTGATCTTTTAGGCTATCTTCGAACCTGGTGATTTGTTTTAAAAGCTATTCGTTTAGCCTTTGCAGCTGCTGTAGATATTTATCTTGTCGGCGTAACGTGGCTTTCAAATAGGTAATTTGCTCTTGGAAGGCCTTCTTAATAGTATATTTTGATTCTAAGATTTCGTTTCCGTAGAAAGAAAATAATTAATTTTTTTCCTAAAAGGCGCGTCGTTTTATTAGGTTTTCAGTAAACGTTAACTAAAACTGTAAATCCGTAATTATTTTTTGGCAGTACTTTTTCACTGTCCTTTGGATTAGTTCCTTTTACGTCTGGTGATTATACTAATTGTGGTAGTAAAAGAGGTTTTCTGCAGGGCAACTCTTTCCTTTTGGCTAACTCCTAAATACTATTAATTAATTAATCTTATTTTAGGTCGTTATTTTTCGCAGATATCGATATTACTTTTAATCTTTCGGGTCGTCGTTTGTTTAATTATTAAAATTGAAACCTTGTCGCCATATTTGCATAATCCGTCGTACGATATATTCTTTATGGTCTTCGTATATTCCGTATTGGTATTGTCTGCAGTTAACGGCGTAAAGCCTTCCGTATCGATCGGGCTTTCCTGGGTACAGGTCTTCGTCCCACTCTCGGTATTCCTTGGTCCAAGCGTCGAATATTGCCTGATCGTTTCTTTTCTGTCGTCGTTATAACTAGTAAGGTAAACTATATTTTTTAAGTTCCTTTTATTTTTTATGCTTTTGAAGTCATTTTACAGGGGTAGGCTTGATAGAAACAGCCTTTTTGATTATTATTTAGGACAACTTTTTAGCTTCCTTTAATCCTTGTCGTATCTTTGGTAAAGGATTATAGTTATTTCGGATGCGAATTATGTTAATCGTTTTCTTATCGCTGGTTTCCTTCCGGTGCTGGCCTTCGGGAGCTGGAGTTTATTATCGTGGTTACTTCTGGCTTTTATATTATCGTATAATATATCCCTGTTTTCCGTAATTGTAGCAGGTGACTGAGCCCTTTTTGAACTAAATGGTCCTTAACTTTATAAGTCCTAAGTAAGTTCCGTAGAAGGTCGAAAACAAATCGCGCTTTTTTCTTTGGTTGGTTTTAGGGTAACCTGGTTTCGGAATAAAGTATCCTTTCTTTTCTTATCGTTTTTTAAACTGTCGATTGTCGGTTTTCACGGCCTCGGCGATATACTTATTAAGGCTTATGGTCCGGTTTTCCTTAATTAGTTCGTCCTTAACGTTTTCTTTTAGTCCTTTATAAAACATATCGACTATGGTATCATTTTCGTCGCTTCCGTATCCGGCTTTAGCAGTTAAGCTTTTAAATGTTATAGCATACTTAAACGCTGATTCCTTCTGTCGCAATTAAAGGAGTTTTTAAGCTACGTTTCGTTCTTTATCCGGATTAGCAAAGTTATTCCGAAGCTTATTTTCGAAATTAACATAATATTCAAAAACTTTTTTAATAATCTTTTTTCTGTCGGACTCTCCAACTAACAAATAATTTCGCATAATAGGCTTAAACCAGTCTGCGGCGTTTCCAATAAGGCAGGCTGTTATAACAAGGATTTGATCTGGCGGGTTTTCTAATCCTAAAAACCGGAGATACGCCCTGGCCTAGGTAAGAAATATCTGGACGTTTCCTTTTCCATCGTAAGGTTCGGGCTTTTTGGCTTTGATCTTAGCAGTTGTTATAGTTGGTACTTCGGCCTTAGGTTAATTTTTAAGTTATTTAATTTTATTCTTAAGTCGGGTAACTTTTTCCTGGAGTTGCTGGGTAACGTTATCCGCGGTACTGGTCGATATGGTGATAGTATTAAGTATTGCTTAAAGTCTAACGGTATTACTAAATAAAAGCTTATAACGTATAATGGCTATGGGCTTAATTAACTATTAAACCTAGTCGTACGGTTTATGTTGGTAGTGATATCGTAGGAATCTAAGCAATAAAAATAGTTACGTTTAATAATAGCAGATAACCGTAGGTGATCTGGGTAACCAATTGTTATTGTAAGCTGGTACTATTTAAGCTATGGAAATAATAAGCGTATATATATTTATCTTAGCTCGATATATTCGAACTGGCTCGATTTATCCACAGTGGTCAAGTCTCGTTGAGCCCGTCGAGCCCGTCGAGTCATTTCCCTCGCTCGACTGGCTCGAAACGCCAAGCCCCATTTTCTCCACTAAACCCATCGAGCCGGTCACGTAAGCCAAGACCCTTTACCGGAGATGTCCACATATCCTCCGACCGTCTGGTAATGGGCCAAGTCCTTGGGTCATAACAGTTTTATCCTATACGTAGCAGTTAATACGTAACCTGATATAGCCTTTGCGGTATTCCGACTTGCCCGATTTAACTTGAACCTTAACAATGCGCATTATAAAGCTGCTGATCGAGTTATTTTGTACCTGATCGGTACCAAAACGCTAGCGTTGCAGTTCGGCGGTGAGGATTTGCTAAATATCTAAAGTAACGCCTTTTGTGCGGATAATACGATCGATCGAAAAAGTTTCCAAGTTTACGTTATAAAGCTATTTGGAGAAGTAATAAGATGGCGGGCGAATAAGCAAGATATAGTGATTACTTTTACAACTAAAACGGAGTTGCTATTTTTTGCGCAGGCTATAAAGGAGGCCTTATTTAGCTTTTAACTAATTAAAAAACTGGAAGTCGGCCTGGATGTAGGACCTTTAAATATGTGGTGCGATAATTAGCAAATTATACGGCTTGTTAACGCCGACGTTGCCCTTTTATAAATAAAGTTACAATACGTAGATATATATAACCATTGTTTTCGAGAAGCTGCATAAAAAGATATAATTAAGGTGGGTTATACGCCTACGGATAACATACTAGTTAATGGATTAATAAAAACCTTGTTACGCAAACCTTTTAGGCGCTTTAAAAAGCAGTTAAGGTTGATGAACATTACGGAAGCCCTTAATCGGCGGAGGAGCAACCTGAGAGTAATTTTAGAGGAGGAATTGGCTGATTAGAAGGACTTAATCGCCGGAGGAGAGGTGGAATGGACAACTGCGGCTTTAGGAAGTGATGAAATGTGAAAGTCAACGCCGTGATTGCGTCAAGGCGTTGAGGGGGTGTGTTAGCTAGCAGGGGGTGCGCTAGCACCCCATATACGGAAAGGCTCCCCCTGAACGGACCATGTACATCACGTGACTAGACTACATTAAAGTGCGGTGTGCGCTCTAGAGCACCTGTAACTAGTTAAGCAATACAACACACAACTGATGTCCCCTATATCTGACAATATTAGGTCGCGTATTAACTGTTACGTATAAAATAGAACCGATCTTTTTCTGGTATCTATTAACGGAGCCTGGATAGGCCAGATCAAAATTCGGCAGTAATTCGACGCCCGTCATTAACGTATCTAAAAGATTATTCAAACTTTCTTTAGGAACTAAATTAGCCAACTTATTTATAAAGTCGGATTAAGATAACCAGATTTTTCTCTCAGCTCTATCTTTAATTACTTCAATGCCAAAAAACCATTATAAATCGTTACCCCCTATAAGGGTATACCGTTCCCAGTGTGACGGCAGCCACTAGGATCAAACCGTGAGGCTGGCAACCGTTACATGGGGCTGACAGCTGCCACATGAACTAGCCACCTGCTATACAGAGAGTAGGGACATTTGTAGATCTTTACGCACTTTGCAATCTTGCCTTTCTTTCCTTCTTTTCTTCAGCTTAGAATCTTCGTTTATAGCGCTAATAAACTAGCTATCATGCTATATTAATGCTGGCTGTAACATTATTTTAAGCTTATTTCCTTTCTCGCTGGCCTAGCGATTAATAAATAAGGTATTATATCTTTTTTACGTTAATATATTATGACGAAAAATAACGCATCCTAAACTAGACCTAAAACCAAGACCCAGATCGACCAGCATCAAAACTAGATATCTGTTAGAAAAGATTACCCATTAATTAGTTAACGTTTAAAGCGACTTAGATTAATTAAAGGTAGAATCAAAAGTATAAAAGACGAAATGCTTCCTTAAAACCTAGACCAGAATATAAAGAACGACGAGCACCCTAAAGAAACGGCAGAAAACGACGTGCCAAAAAATGAAACCGAATTTTTAAAGATAAAGGGTTTACCAAACTAAAACCATAGCCATTTAGAAGCCGATCCCAACAGACAGCTGATTGATAAGATGGCTAACGATAACCAGAACGTTTAAGGAGAACGTTAAAGATTCCGCGACGAAGTTGCTTGCTTTCAGGCCAGACAAAGCCATCATTTCCTTACTCCTTCCAACAACGCTGACCGCCCTCGCCGAGAGAACATAATTGATAGCGCTTTCGGCAGCACCTATTGTTACGGCCAGCGAAATATAGCATGATAGCTAGTTTATTGGCGCTATGAACGAAGATTTTAAGCTGAAGAAAAGAAGGAAGGGAAGGCAGAGTTACGAAATGCGTAAAGATCTATAAATGTCCCTACTCTCTGTATGGCAGGTGGCTAGTTCGTGTGGCAGCTGTTAGCCCCATGTGACGGTTGCCAGCCTCACGGTTTGATCCTGGTGGCTACCGTTATATTACCCTCTCCTAAAAACTTGTATACGATTAAAGAAAGTATGTAAGTCTTTGTTAGTTATAAATACCGTTTCTTCCTTATTAATCCGGTTCCTGCCTTCGCGGCCTTATTATTATTAAGGTGGTTTTCGTTAATCTCGTCGGCCGTTATTGCGCGTATTTATTCTTATAAGCGGACCGGTAATCCAGATGCTTTAGGATGTTCCGTATGGAACCGTTTTATTACGATCGGTACGTTCTTAAAGTTGGCTACGGAATACCATATCTTATCGGAATCGCAGCCTTTTTATTTAGCCTGATATTGCAGTTCTTTATAGCACCTATTAAATCTTAACTATTCGATTTGTTTTACCTCGAACTTTGGTTTACCGTCAATTTTTTTAGATAACGGTAGTACCTAGGTTTATTAAAGTAACGGGTTGTCGTCGGTTTTACGTAACCGATCGGCGTAAAATAAGTTAATCATTTTGTAGCTCGACGGCAAATTAAGAACGAAACTATGTTCGCGTTTTTCCATAACCTTAAAAGGTTTTACTTATTATAAGTTTAAGCGAATAATCGGTACTTACGTTACGAAGCCCTTTTTACGGAAGAAAACTTTGTTGCCGACTTTAAAATCGACTGGGCGACGTTTTTTGTTGGCCTGTGCCTTTTAACGTTTCTGCGTCTTTAACGCGGCTTTTTTCGCAAGCGTTTAAACGTTTTTAATTTGTTTAACGATTGCTAATACCCGTTAAGCTAGTTCGGTTTTTGCCTTTGTTATATTTAAATTCAGCGAAAGTAGGTTCCGGATATCCTTGCCTAACATAATTTTTAACGGAGCTATATTAATCGACAAGTGCTATAATAAATTATGCGCGAAATTTAATGCCGGTATATATACGTTTTAGTTGTTTTGGTACTTATCGATATAAAAACGTAAACGTTAATCCAGCTTTTGGTTTATAAATTCGACAGCTTTTTAGGTTTACGGGTATAAAGCGTTTCCGTAACGATATTTTGTACCGGTAAGTTCGTTTAATTTAGTTAAAAATTAGGAGATAAACTATTTTACGTTATCGCTAATCCAGATAGCGGACATTTTAAGGAAACGATATAAATATCGCTAATATCGGCTAGCCAAGGTCTCGGCGGTGTCCATCTTTTTACCTAGCAAGGTTGCCATAATTCTGCTAAGTTTATCGATAAACGCCCATATATAATCATAACCGTAGCGGTCTTTTGGCATATCTTTTCCGTCGACGGCGACGTAATCCCAAATATTATTCGGAATAGGGAGAGGGTGAAGGAGTTTCGGGGTTTTGTTTCGAGGCGTTTTGTTTCAACGGCAATTATAATAGTTCCGAATATATTGTCGGACATTTTGCTTAAGCTGAAACTAAATGTATTTCCGCATTAATATTTTAATTACTTTGTTCTGGCTAAGGTACGCGAATATTTTAAGTACGTAAGCTTCGCGGATTAATGCGGTACGGAAGAAGATGCGACCGTTAATTATTTTTTCGGGTACCATTAATTTGTTATCCTTTTTGCCTAAGTTTTGTATTTCGTTTTTGCGATGGATAAGGTCGACCAAGTCGGCACCTTGTAGGATATTTTCGATTCGTACTTTAGTCGGTATTTTGTTGGTGGCAGCGATAGGAAAGTTTAATCGTTTTGGCGAAATTAAAGCCTGGTTCCTTTTCTTTTTTTTTCGGGCTTTAACTGTAGGTAAATTTACCGTCTTTCGTGATAAGGTATTCGCGGCGACATTTTCTTTGCCAGATCGATATTGGAAGGTAATGTCGAAGTTAAAAAAAAAGTCGGCCTATCGGATTTGGCGCGTAAAAAGAACGCGTTTGTTCGTAAAGTATAATAGGACTTGGTGATCGGTGATAACAAAAAACTTTTGTCCTTAAAGTTTAAGGCAATAATGTTTGAAGGTCTGGATTATAGCGAGCAGCTTTCGGTCCTGAATGGGATACGCCTTTTCTGCTGGGGTTATAGTTTTCGAGAAATATTTTACGGGTTTCCATTCGTTATTTTCTTGTTATTGCCAAATAATACCTTTAGTTGCGTTGCGGGATACGTTTGTCTCCATTTTGGTCGGTCGGCCAGGTCGAAAAAAGGCCAGAACTGGGGCTTCGTAAATAAGCCGTTTCATTTTTTCGAAGGCCCTTTTTTGCTCGGGTTTTATTATAAAAAAGGCATCTTTTTTTAACAAGCGGTTTAGTGGCTCGGTTATGCCGTTTTTATAGTGGCAGAATATTCGTACGTAATTATAAAGTTTTATAAATAAACGGATTACGGTACGGCTATTAAGGTTTTCGAACTTTCATTTTTGGATTGTTTTAATTTTGGCTGGATCGATGGAAAATACTTACGCCTGCTTTTATGATAATACCGAAGTAATCCACTTTCTTGACGTTAAACCGGAACTTTTTGATATCTCCTTAAAGGTTGGCTTTATGTAACCGGTAAATAACTTTTTTACAATATTCCTAATGTTTTTTCTTAAGGCCGGAATAAATTAGTACGTCGTCGGCGTAAGCGTTCGCGTAATAATCGAGGAATTTATGTAATTAGGTATTAATAAACGATTGCTATTAGGCAGGGCCTATTTTAAGTCCAAATGGAAATATCTTTCATTAGAACGTTCCTTAACGGGTTTTAAATATTGTCAAATATTCCGACCTAATAGTGATACGAAGTTTATAAAACGCTTAGATAATATCGATTTTGGTAAAGCGTTTGGCATTTCGGCAGTTAAACATAGTACCGTTAAGTAAAAAGGTTGGGATAAGGCGATCTTTTAGATGTTGGTTTTTTTAACGGTAATCGATACAAAACCGGCGTTCCGACGAATAGGGGTTTGGGGCAAACAGGACTAAGGCGGCGTTTTCGTATATATAGTTCGATAAAGTTTATTTTTAACAATTTGTTTACCATTTCTTTTTTTAACGGAAGGTACTGGATAGACGTTTAGTAAGTAGGGGGTCCAGAGGCGGGTATCGGCCGGTCGAGTTCCAGAATTACGTTATGGCCAGGTCGGAAGTCTGGGAGAGTGTTAGCTTCTTTTTTCGAAAAAAATCTTTCCAAATGGGCGAGGGGTTTTGGTAGAAGCTTCCGAATTCGTTTTACGTACTCCGGATCTTCATTTTCGGGGAAAGGGATTTTTTGGCCGTTATATGTTTTCCATTTTTATAAAGCGGCTAACGTTATAACGTTCGACTTTTTATTTTTAAAGGGAATAGCTTCTTAAGGTAACGGAAGTTTGCTTTATCGTTCCGTACGGGGGTCGGTTTCCAACTTGTTCGTTAACGAGGCGACAACTGCATTATCCTTAGCGATTTCCATTACGGAGATAATCGGCTTGGTATCGCAGATGGTCGGCTTAATATCGTAGATAGTCGGCTTGGTATCGCATATATCCGGTATATCTTTTTCATTTAATATATCTGACGAAGTAGCAGGTACGGGTACGGGTATCAGCATAGGGTCATTCTCGGGTTTTCTTTATAAACGTCGGAGGATTTGATATTGTTTATCGGCTTTTTTCATGGCGCGGTTGCGTCGGTTAACGTCTTCCTAAACTTTAGGGTCGACGTACCCGTCCAGCAGGCATCGGGCTGGAAGTTTAATCGCTGGTAAAAACTTGGCCAAAGCTGGAAGGTCGTTGGGTTAGATAATATTTTTGTTTTTGCAGTTTAGTAATAAGTTATGTTTTTTTATTTAGTTAAAACCGATAGAAATATCGTGTCCAATATTTGTAATCTGGAAAACCTGATCGGGAAAACGTTATCCGTTAATTTTAAATATTGCAATTATTTAGGTTTTTACTTAGCCGGCGGGTTACTTCCGGTAATCCTGCAATTAAATTAATTTTTTTAACCGGATAATATAAGCTTGTAATCACTTTTTCGCTTGCTTCATGACAAAGGGATTAACGAAAAGTCGGATTTATGCTCCGGTATTACAAAAAACGGTAGCATATAGGCTAATCCTATTTATTTGAATTTACGTAATTTTAACAAAAGTTTTGCATTTTTTGGGATTACTTATTTCCGTTATTGTTGATATAAAGAGGACCATCGAGGAGTCTTCCGACGGTCCTATTTTCTTTCCGATTTGTCGGAACTGAACAAATCTTTTACTGTTTTTACTGCAGCGATCTTTTTTTTATTAAGGTAGTCGCTAGTTTTGTATCCCGTCTTGCCAAGTTAAAGTACGTGCTAGCTTTTTAATGGATTTTCTTCTCAACTTCTGATAAAGGCTTGCCGGTATTGCCCGAAATTTTTGATTTGCCGGGATTGCTATTCGAACGGAGTTTTTTATTTTTGTTTTTCGGTTTATTAGGGTCGTATGGTCGGGGCTTACGTTCTTGCTGGCGCTTTTTATAGGCGAGCTGGTTATTGTAAACGGTTATAGCGACGCGGTTATAAAACTTTTTGTAGGTAACGTCGGGATTACGGCTGTTTTTAAAAAGGCGTAGGTCGAGGTTTAAGGGAATGTGTTCCCATAGAATTTGCTTTTATTCGTTTTTGGCGATTTTAGCCTTTTAAGCGAAAGCGTTAAACTTAAAGATAAAATTATAGATATCTTGATTTTTGCCGGGCTTGAAGGTAAAAGTACGGAAGGTTTTTTTGGTAACGAAGGCTTAGTTCGGGTTGTGGTACGATAATTTTAATACCTGGATTATTTTGGTTACGCAAAAAAAAGGTTACGTAATCGATCGGTAACGAGTTTTAATTTCCTATTCGGCCTTTTTTTCCAAAAGGTTTATTAAGTAAACCATGCGAATTTTTTCGTTCCGAAAAGTCGATTTATTTATTTCGAACTTATTTGCGACTTTACGGACCTAGGCGTTAAATTTGGTTTTGTTACCGTTAAACTTGGCTGGGTCGTTAACGTGGGCTTTTTTCTTTCGGTTGTAATTAAGATTTGCGTTATTAACTCCCGTAAATTTGCGGAAAACGGGCCATATTGCCATACTGGTAAGGCGAAACGTGCTGGTGTTACCGAAAGCGCTGTTAATTGTGTTTTCTCGGCGAGGGCGGTTGGCGTCGTCGGAAGGAGTGGGGGAATGATAGCTTTGTTTGGTTTGAAGGCGAGCAATTTCGTTGCGGAGTCTTTGGAGTTTTTCCTGGACATCCTGGTTATCGTTAGCTATTTCGTCGATTAGCTGCCTGTCGGGGTTGGTTTCTGAGTGGCTATGGTCTTGGTTTTGATGGTCTTGGTGGTCTTGGTCTTGGTTTAATGAACCCTTTATCTTTACGGATTCGGTCTCGTTTTGCGGCACGTCGTTTTCTGCGCTTTGGTCTGGGTTTTGGGGAGGCACTTCGTTTTCTACGCTTTTAATTCTACCTCTAATTGATCTGAGTCGCTTTGAACGTCGATTAGCTGATGGGTAGTCTTTCCTAACAGACATTTAGTCTTGATGCTGGTTAGTCTGGGTCTTGGTTTTGGGTCTGGTCTGGGACGCGTTATTTTTCGTCGTTACGTGTCGACGTAAAAGAGGTGTGGTGCCTTATTTATTGATCGCTAGGCCAGCGAGGAAGGGAATGAGCTTAGAATAATGTTACGGCCAGCGAAATATAGCATGGTAGCTAGTTTATTGGCGTTATGAACGAAGATTTTAAGCTGAAGAAAAGAAGGAAGGGAAGGCAGAGTTACGAAATGCGTAAAGATCTATAAATGTCCCTACTCTCTGTATGGCAGGTGG
>QJOA01000700.1:0-33472 GCA_004155915.1 Monosporascus sp. CRB-9-2 | reverse complement strand
GTCTTTCCGGGGGAGGGGGGGGGGGGGGTGTGTGGAAGAAAAAGGGGGAGAGAAAGAAAAGAAAAAAAGGAAAAGAGATGGAAGATGCAAAATTACAAAGACATCGGGATCGCCTCCTGCTACCTGTCAAGGTGCGCTACCCGTCCCTTGTTTCCGGGAGACGGACGTCAGGGGGGATAATTCACATGCCACTAGGGCAAGTGGTTGTATGTGAATATTCCAACTGGGAACGTCGGCAAGTCATCCCTTTAGGAATTAAGTACTTGTTTAGACCCTTAATCCATTCAGACGTATTTACCACCCCCGTCGAACAAAGTCAGCCTCGTAGAACTGGCAGTATTCAAGACTCCGTGTATGTCAACCACAGGCATGCACCCAACACACCTAGCTCATAGCAGTAATTCCATAGGAAATGTCAATCGCCGCCTGGCACATGTTCACAAACACAACGAATTCCCCTTATCTACTTGACTATGAACTCGTGACAGAACATTATCTCGTCCGTATCTAACAAGTAGCAGCCAATATTCGAGTTGCCCTCGCCTGACAAGAAAAAGGGTAGAGAAGAAGCCGGAACGCCTAATTTTCCTGACCAGCACTTGATACAACAAACAGCCGGAACGCCGCCAACGCGCGGAAATAAAGGAATCATGCATGCATGCAATTAGCCTGGAGCCACCTTTGGTATCAACCGAAGCCATATACTCGAGAAAACCATGCCCCGGATCGGAAGTAAGCCATATTCTAGTCCGAGTCGTCGGCATCGGTCTTGCCGCCCATCGAAGCTCGCTTCGCTTCCTTGGCGGCCTTCTTCTCGGCCTTCCGGCGCTTGCGTTCTGCCTTCTCCTCGGCCGTCTCACCCTCGTGTTTCTTCCGCTTCTTCTTGTCGTCGTCGGCTGCGGGGGTCGAGTCCGCAGCAGGCTTCTCGTTCTTGACAGGCATCGGGGCGGCTGCCGGAGCCTCCGTCATTGTAACATCAGGAGCGGGCGCTGCTACGACACCGTCGGCAGGCGCGTTGTAGTCCTTGTATTCCTGGGTCCATTTCGCGGGTGTCTGTTCGTTGGCGCGACCGAATTTATCCAGCTTTCCGGATGCCTTGAGCTTCTTCTTCTCGGTCGCAGTAGGGCCGAGACCCCATCTCCTGGGGTACAGGTCTCGCTCCATGATACATCGCTTGACCTTCGCAACTACACCGTGATCGCAGGATGACATTTCGACAGTTGACATCTGCGCAATACCGAGAGCAATAGCCTCGCCCTTGGTGGTCATCAGGACGACCTCTTCGCCGACTTCAATACCAGCCTCTGGAGATAATATTAGCCTTGGTTCACAAACGTAGAGGTAACAGTAACATACCGTATCTGAGTAGACCGGGAATCATAAGCTTTGCACCGTAGCAGATAGCATTGACAGTGCTGTCCTTGACCACAACACGCTTGTAGGAGGTCAGGAGGGTCTCAAGAGGTGCGATGACTTTTCGAAGGTATGACTCGTCCCTAGTGTTGTCGTACATCCATTGAGCATCTAAAACATCGTGTAATGTCACGAGATCCTTGGTCTCGTCCATAGCACCACTTCGCACTCGTCGAAGCTCCTGCATGTGCGCACCAACACCGAGGAGAAGTCCCAGGTGGACGCAAAGGGTTCGAATGTAAGTTCCGGCTTCGCAGGAAACCCAGAATACACCGAGGTCTGAGAGAGGGAGTTAGTAAGAATAGAGGGCAGGCGGGGCAGGGCCCAACATACGTCGGTCATTGTCAAACTCGATGAGCTTGCTTTCATGGATAGTTCGGATACGGAGCTGTCGCTTAACGGCCGAAATCAAGGGCGGTCGCTGGAAGAGAGCGCCGGTCAACGTCTCGAGAGCGCGCGCAAACTGGGCCTCGCCACCGGGAAGCTTGTCGTGGAATCGGATGACAGCAACGTATTCCTTTCCGGCGCCCTGCTGGGACTTGACAAGTCGGGTAGCGCGGTCGACACAAACAATCAAACAACCCGTGACCTTGGGGTCGAGGGTTCCGCTGTGGCCCGTCTTCTCGCATCGCAGAATGCGCTTCACCCAAGCGACGACCTCGTGACTTGAAGGATTCGACGGCTTGTCGAGGTTGATGACACCGGAGGAGATGTACGACTTGAGGTCGCGCTTCAAGGGGTTGCTGCCATTGGGGATCGGCGTGAAATGTCCCGTTCGCACAAGCACTGTTTGCCAATGGATTATTAGCACCCAGTACTGTCCACCGCATCATGCAAATCACGTTAAATTCGGGACACACATACACTTATCCCAGTTCTTCAAGAGGAGTGGCCAATTGCTGGTGTCGAGGGCCGGAGTCACCGCCGTCGGCTTGATCGAGTAGTCATCCACCGGCGTCGCGTCCTGGGTGGCCATTTTGGGATATGGTATACAGTACCTATTTTATATTACTCCAAGGGAGCGCGGTTATAATGTCAGCTATGAATGGACTTGATTAATGCTGGATTCGACTGAAAGGTTTGTCTTCGGCCTCGTGCAGTCGACTCGGCGAGTTTGGAAGGAAAAAAATTAAAATCTAAAAGGCCGACAAGCTCCAAATTTTTTTCTGGATGCTCTGTGGGGCAGAGGCGACCGCGAACCGTGCTAAAGCCACAGTTCTCTAGCCTATTTAAGTATGGCGCATGTGCGGGGAGCTAGAGCTTCAGCCACAATGCAGATATGCCACAATGCCCCTTCGTTCTCAGGCTCTTATCTGGTGAGCTATCTGTCTGCGATAATACATGGGATTAATCTATGCCTTTACGAAGGGACTCCATGGATCGAAAGACTGCTCACCCGACAACTGGCCACACAACTGAGCTTTACAGGAGCCGTCAATTAACCTGCGGAGGGGAACGGCGGTAGGGGGGTTCCTAGCCGGACGCAAGGCTCTTCAGGTGTGGCGGGTTCCTTAGCCTTCTCAGCCTTCTTCTTCTTCAGTGCGTCGGCGATAACTTTCGGGAGTTGTCTAGGGGCGTGTAAATGCGTCTCTTGGTGGTTCTTCTGGAGGGCTCTCCTGTTGGTGGTGCTGAGGGAAAGCATTTTCACTTTGTCTGTGTCTGTTGCAGGACAATACTTGGTGGTCAAGAACAAGAGGAGCCTTGGGCGCTCCTACATTCATTTGTGTGAGTTTGATGGACCCCGATATGCCATGATATATCATTATTTATTAATTTATTCACGATCTCTTGGAGACTTATCATGTGGTGGAAGTGTGACATGAAGCAAGGGGGCTTAGTACCTTGTTGCCAGGTACTCGTGAATCACAAACTTCCAAAGGCTTCTACTGCATAATGCTTTTGCATCTCCCCGCACTTCAGCTTGAACCAAGTGCTGTTTTATTGAACGATAACCACATGTCTTCTGCTTAGCTCTCAGTCAAAAGTCGATGGGCTAACAAATGGCATTCAATTCGACGATAGGATTGCAGCTGAGTCAGCATCCATTACCAGGCATGCTTTCCGCAGCCTGAACAGGTAGACATGATGATAACCACTTTGGAGTGGCTAGCTACCCATCACACCTATATCTCAAGCTGAAAAATCTCAATGAATGGACATACGCTATGCCGGCGGCAAGTTTTGAATAAGTATGAATTCACACCACATTAAACAGGGTTAAATAGTTCATTCTAGATAATACACAAACCAGTCAAACGAATTAATTAAAAACCAGAGCTGCCTTCCCGTCGGGATTGAGGCCCTCTCCTCTCATCACAGCAACTAGGTATACCAAACGCCCGATTCTGAGTAAAGAACATCTACTAAGAAATTCTCGTGTATAGAATCTTCATCACAACCCGGCCCCCGAACCCTCCTCGGAACCAGGCGTACTACTCTTACACCCTAACTCCTTGCTGGCACGACAAAAAAAAAATAAGAGTACAGAACAGAGCAACACCGCGCTACGACGCGGAAGGGGCAGGAGGTGGAGGCCCGTATCTCCCGTATCCGGGGTGGTTTAGCATCGGCGCCTGATGAGGAGGCGGGGGCGGCACGGGCGGGTGCTGATGGCCGCCGCCGCTGTAGATGCCCTCCTGGAGCTCGTAGCCCTCACCGTCGGCGTCGGCGCCCGCCCTGTCCTTGCCCTTGCCATCGGTGGTCCAGGACATCGCGCCGTCGTTGTCGGGGCTGATGGCGACGCCGATGTTCCGGGCCTTCTCCACGGGCCAGGCCATGTGCATGTGGCTCGGCCCCTCGGCGGCGCTGACTGGGCTGTTGTACTGCGAGGTGTAAGGGGAAAAGTACTGCGGGTAGGACCTGTCGGTCGTCGCGCTGACTGGCGAGTCGCCCCACCCGCGCAGCGGCTGCTGGCTCACGGGCGTCTCGAACATCTCGCCCGCTCCACCGCCGGACGGCCAGTTCTTCTGGAGCCTCTCGCGCTGGCGCAGGTATGCCTTCCGCTTTCGCTTGCCGCTGAGGACGACGAAACAGCCCATGATTATCAAGAGGACGATGACGGCCCCGATGACGATGCCTGCAATCGCCCCGTAGCTGAGCTTCCCGACGCGCGCATCCGAGGTAAAAGTGGATGTCGGTGTCGGCTGGGTGACGTTGACCTGCTCGGTCGTCGAGAAGATCTCGCCATCGAGCGGGATCGTTGCCGGGGGCTGGAGCAGCAGGTCACAAGCCCCGTGTAATACCTGTAGGTCTAAGACGGCGTTAGAAAAGAGCTGCAGAAGTCTCGTCCAGCTGGCTTACAGTTGTTTAAGTAGACGCCACCATCCAGATGTACGAGACAGTTACTACAGTGATCTACTTGCAGCCTATTCCACACACTGCAGTAGCCGTAGGCCGTGGCATTGGGAGCGAGGTTTTCGTGTTGTAGTGCATCCTGGAGAGGCTCACAGGCCGTTCTACATAGCGATTAGCAGTTGTGTCAAAGGATCGTTTATAGGGGCAAGCCCACGTTGTCAAGCACGGATTGGAATCCGTTTCGAAGACACAATGCGATAACGCTGATCGCATATTATCTGTTGTGGTGATTCAAGTCAGATGTGTCTGATACGATGAATAGGGCATAGACACTGACATAACATGGCTTGTAAGTCTGAGGTAGCTGGCCTGCCTTCGGGGTTCGTGAAATTGCTAGTTGACTCGCATGTAACACAATTACTGAAGACGGTGCCTTGCGACGTCTCCGCGTAATCGAGCTCACTGCACACGAGCTCGTCTACTGGCGTACTGCTCAAGGCATTGCCACAACTCGTAGAGCATGGCGAACCCTCTGCCACGAGTATAGCTGAGGATGCGCGCAGGAGCGCACTAATAATGAGTGCCCGCGGCATTGTCGCCATCGTCGGCGAGCCGTTTTGCCAGCGACTTTCGGGTGTGGCGATATGCCGCAATGGATGCTATGCGAGAGCAAAATTGCGGGGATGAAAAGGCAGGTGTTTGGAGCCTCTTCCGTCTCGGGTGACAATTGGTGGATGGATTCTTTTGATGTTACTCGCACTTAAATCTGAGCACTTATCGGTGCTCGGCTGGCAAGGGCTGGTTCAAATAAACGGAGAAAGCTACCATGTACGTGATGCCGATGTGTGATACTCGCCCTGTGTATCACAGAGATCTGACACGATGGGAGAAACAGGCGCGCCTCATCTCACAAATATGAACCGACCTGGTGTTCCATGATGGTAACGAGAAGGAAATCAAGCGCCAACGTGATATGAATGGGCCCCCCCGGCCCCCTATGCCACAATAACTAGGTCTCACTGGGCCCGCAAGCGCACTCGACATAACTGTAGGCTGCGCAGAATCCTGAAGCGGGGACCTCTGGTGATTTGCTAACCGGCGGCATTGTGGCTGGACTAGGTTGGGTGACAAAATGTAACCTAAAGAGACCCAGCCATTGAGAGATCGCAGCGCCTCAGCAACAGCTTGGCATCACCTCTTGAGCTGCAGAAGCCCCTGCATGGCCGCACGTACTAGGCAAGCAAGTCGATTATTCTCGGACACGGCCGTCTTATTGGCGATGCTTAGTGTAGCGGAGCACTATTCTCGTCCAACCATGTGGCATCATCTCGCTCGGAGGATTGATCGCTGGGGGCCATGGGACGGAACCCCACACAACTTTGATATTCCTATCAGATTCCCTTTTTGCCAAGGCGTTTATCACATCCATTTGGGCAACACAGAGGGCTGCTGGCCGGTGCCACCAACATCGGGGATGCTTTCCAGGTAGGCCGAAAAGCCTTCATCCGCAGCCATCTCGTATGCGAACCTGCATGTGCGACCAGTCCCGGCGGCCCAGCGTGGAACTTCAATGGTCGATAGCGTCGCATCTTGCAGTTCTGGAACCAACAGCGAGGATACCCCCCTTCAAGCCGTGACCAAAGGCAGAGAGCATCGTGCTCGAAGCGCCCAGCAACTTTTTGTTACCAGATTCTCGGGTCTCGAACAGTAAAGGATGGACCATCGGCGCTGTCCGAGTTGACCGACACTGACGGCAACGAGCCATAACCGTACGGTACGGCACGCATGGTGCGCACCATCTCACTTACAGGCTAGGTCAACAGCGGTCGACATGGCCGTAGCCGCTGCGACCTAGCGAACAGCCTCAGGGTGCATCATCGTAGAACTTTATGGTGAAGATCGTTCAGGGTTCGTCATCTACATATCTAGAAGTTACTCCCTTGAAACCCGTGGGCTTTTGGCAACGTCAGCTTTAAGTCGAGTACATGCATTTCGGCGCTTATCGCGGGTCGAGATCTATTGAGTTCGATGAGCTGCTTCAATATCGTACATAAATTGAAAATCCGACCATGCATTTTCCCTGTCCTTTAGGTACTCATGTAGTTCTAAGCGCCTACTAGATGCTTTAGGCAAGTCCCGGCTACACTGAGAAGGGCCATCGGCCAAACATGCTCGGGTAGCATTCAGCTCGTCGGCCCGAACTGCCTAGGAATAAATATGCCAGCCGGCGCGTGTGCGTCAACCAGTTTACTACCCCCAAACCCCGAACATGACAAAAGATAGGGTTTTCACTGGAGGTAATCGTGATGAACCAACTTTCAATCTCCCTGAACAACGCTGAACGAAGAGCTTCATGAATTTGGTGCAATCATCAGTTCATAACCATGATACCTTGATAGATCTTTCCCGAGAGATATCTATCTCCCCGACGAAAAGCATCATCTAGCAAGGCATTCCCCCGCTACTGGCTATCCTTTTTTTCCTCTTTCCATATCGTCCATTTTTAAAGCCCACGATGTTCAACATTTGGCTCCAGAACACCTCGCTGAAAGAAACACAATCCACTTCGTATATACCATAACCCGCGGCGCTGCGCCATGGCTACTACCATATCGCACTCCTCGGTCTTTCGTTCCTCGCACCTATGCCCATAACACCTTTGAGCGGTGCTGGTTTAACAGTTCTGGTCTCGACGGCAGCAAGCGGTACATTTTCAACATCCATCCCAGGCGTAAGTATCATCGCTTTTGGCGTCTTGAGACCCACCTCAATAATTGGAGGTGAGTTATGTGTCTCAATAGTCATAACGGAAGATGCATGAATACCAAGCGCGTCTTCGGGTAGTACCCGCGGCTTGTTAGTGTTAGTACCAGCCACCCGAGGGGTATTCCCGGTTACCCCGAATCCTTTGGTACTTCCCACTCTACGGCTCGGTTGATCGTTCCATAACTGCACTTTCTCTTCGGGGCCAGGCTCGGGGCTTTTCTGTCGAGAAAGGCCGCCCGCTTGGTCCGAGTCGACCGGGTTCAACTTCGAACGTGGGGACCTTAGACTGGGGGAAGTACCTTGAGACAATTTCGGGGAGTGCTTTTGTGGCGACCGTTTCCTATCCCGGTGTCCACCGCCGTGGCCGAGGTTTCTCAACTCAGGGTGTTGTGGCGAAGAATCCTTCCTCCGAGTGGATGTCCAACTGGATTTTGAATGGTTGTTGCCAGTCCCAGGGGAGCTAAGACTCGGGGTATGTGTAAGGCGGGGAGAGACGTGTTCCGACGTCCGTTCTTCCGTGTGCTTCGTATTGTTCCTGCTGGTTTGGTCACGCTCCCTTGGAGACAAGTGCTGTTCTCGCTTGTGGGATTTGTGCCTTTCTCTTCGGGAAGAATGAAATACAACGAAGTCATCCTCATCCGCATGGCACTCGAGACTATCTCGTCGGGGGCGGGTTCCCTCTTCGAAGACCATTAGATCCGCTCCAATCTTTTCCAAATCGGGCGATGGGCTCAGGTGGCGTCGGTGGTCAGCTGTAGCATCGTGCGATTTCGAGTGAGAATGAAGCCGACCGCTAGCCTCATCCTGCAATGTCGATGATCGTGGAGGTGACAACGGCAGGTGTGCTGTTGGATCAGCTCTTGCACCAGAGGCCCGAATGTTGGACAATGAGGAGGGGCGCGCAGCGGCGGTGGAATGCAACCGTTCTTCACTTCCCACCCGGCTAGAAGTACCTGGCTCCGGCAAGGGTGGATGAGCTGATCTACCGCCTTGCAATGTGCTTACTTCTTTGGACAGCTCCGCAGTTTGCGCTGGACTCCTATTGCGGGTCGCGTCTTCGACTCTTCGAGTGAGGGTAGCAAGTCCATGCTGTTGAATGGGAGAATCAGCAAAGTTAGAGCGAGCGCTCGAAGTCGGAGAATGCGATGCACCAGGAGCCTTCAGATGATCGGGCAGGGCCCAGAAATAGCGAGGTGAGATTGTCGACTCTTCGAAAGGCGTGGTGGGAAACGCTGACGTAAGAAACGGGGAAGGATCCTGTGTTATGAACATATGACTCCCGGATATGCGGCGAGCATTGCCTCCATTAGCATGAAACGGATGTATCGGCGATCCAGCATCAGCCCTCTGAGATCTGGAAGCGTTCGGAGATTTTGGCATGGTGCTAGGCGGAGGGGCTCCGGAACGCCCGATATCAGTCGTCTCCTGAGGCGAAGAGACGCCGGAGTGTGTCTCCGCATCGTTCTCTACTACCGTATCCTTCTCTGGACGATACACTAGTTGGGCAAATGGCTCAGTTGCAGTATCGACAACTAACAACTCCTTCTCGCCTCGACCTAGAAGTCCATAGACGCTGACCTCTCCGCCCTTGATGCCGATGACAGCACTCGTACCAGCATAAACGGCGTCGCTTTCCACGCCGGTCCTATTTGCAAAAATTACGATTATTTCGTCATCACTTTCCGAGCGGATCAATGGTTCCAGGCGTCTGACCCAATATGTCAGAGTATCCATATCAGGCTCCTTTGGCAGACGGCTAAACTCTCGTGCATCTTCACGGGTTAACCATGCCATAGACATGATCACGACATTCGCGCGTACGTCTAGGACATGGAAAGCGAACTCGAATGCACTCCATGGCGCCTCGAACCTATAGGGACTAGGGAGTTGTGTTAGAGAACAATGGTAATACGTTAAAAGACTTGGCCACTAACTTCAGGTCCATGCCTGCGATTCTAGTCAGTTCAATGGATCAAAACAAACATGGGGGCAGATATGGTGGACTTCTGCAACTTACAGATGCCCATAGCTGTGCGCCCAACACCCGGCAAATAGCCTCGATAAAACCCATTGGGGTTTTCTAAGGCCCATGTCTCGTCCGTGTAATAGAGATGCGTCTTTCGATAATTCGCGATAGTTTCCCCGTCGGAATTCACCACTATCAACGAGTTATAGTATTCGGGGGACGTCGGCCAGTTGCGCGAAACATCAACCTTCTCTGGATACCCGGCCGCGACGACACAGTTGTATTTCAGAGCAGTCGTTCTCGCCCAGAGCGAGGTGATCCCGGCTTTGGACGGTTCCAGGAAAGGCGCAATGTCTTGAAGCGACTTGAAGTTGTAGCCTGTCCGATGTGGTCAGTACCAGTCACTGCCGAGGCCTGCCGTCTGCAACCCTTCGCAGCCATTCCTGACGGATTAGGCAAACAAGAGTATATCCCGCGAAGAGACCGATGTTTTCGACTTACCACTGAATGCAAGTTCCGGCAAGACTAGAAGATCTAGATCTTCCGGGTCTGCCCTGTTCAATACCGCATCGGCTCGGTTGAGGTTATTGTCAACGTCCCCGACCTGAGGCGCGAATTGAAGACACCCGATCCTCATCGTGGTCACAACTCGCTCCTAGGAAGAGAGATACGCCTTTGCCAGGGGAGACTGACGGAGAAAACGAGCAGTCGAATTACCAGCGCTCCGCGATCGCCTTAGGATGTCAGCGTCCGCTCTTAGGTAATACGGCTGATTGTGCTCAAATACATTGGAGGCAAGAGATGTGATACATAACGACTCCTTGGCACATTGCGAAAAAGGCAAACAAGCGGCCCAACCATATGCACTATGGACGGATGAAATAAGGTTTACAGCGGGGGGAGAGAACGGAATACGCCCAATTGAACCCGGCACCATGGCTTCTGTACCGCTCGACAGCGCTCGGTCAGTCTGCGCAAAACATTTGATAAGCTGCTGGGCCATGTGCTTTGTTAAGCGCCCGCACCAGTCAAGTGGTCAGTGGGGTTATATCTGCTTTGTCCAATTATACGTGCCTATTCCCTTTACATGGTACTAAGACAGGGTGCAATGGTGGCAGGCTAGTGGCAGCGACGACACATGGGGGTTTACCTGTAGCCAATCCCGGCTGACAGCACCTTGTTCTTCAGCGGAAAGGGGACGATCTATAAGCTAGCGCACTATATTGCAGACCAGATATTGGTGTGCTTGGAGGTGAACAAATCTCCGGTTACTGTGAATAAACTAATGTCGAATGCTTTGTTGAAGCGACGATGAGGGGGCGATATCAAGTAAAAGCCAGTAGTTATCGCATTGCCCCTGGGACCCCTCATTGGCAAGGTTCCTTACGGCGGCAGTACCCGCAGAAGATACGTGCTCTGTATGTCTGCGACATGCGGACGTAAGGGACATGCATAAGTGGATGCATTGACTCCTTCTCAGCTCAAGAAGCTCACGGAGATCGCACCTTTCTACGTCATCCTAATAGTCGGTGTAGCAGTCGACGACGCGAGACTCTATTATCATGAAAGGATGATACAATATGCCAAATAAAAATAGAGACCCTTTCGGTTTCTCCATAGATATTGAAGCGCTTGGAAAAATCCTACCCCGAGTCACTGTGAGTAGGCGGTCACCGTGGTCAGGGGAACAGTCTCAACTGTAAGATGCCCATACGCTCTCGTGCTTAATTTAGACGATATTTATCACACAGCCGACATTCCCCCCCTTCCTCTGAATCTATCTATGTCTCCTTGTGGCCGTTTGGGGGCCCTTGGGGGCCGGACGGGTATTTATGCAAGGGACGGCCGGAGCCTTTTCGACGGCCCCCTTCCCCCAATTCACTAGATTGCCCCAATACGTACTCCATACGATGAAATCCGGGCCTCCTAGCTCAGCCACGACAGACGCCACGCTGTCACAAGCTATAATGTTACTTTACTTCTTCCTTCGTCTTCTGAGGTACCCAGCCGTTTCCGCCCGCGTGGCTCACACAATTATATATAGATACGTTTGACCACGTTATATGGTACTGTACAAAGCCTTACGGTTCTTTCCGCAAACATAACGACAGGGGTCAGTGGGTGCTAAGTTACCAACTGAACGGGTTCACAGCATGGGGGCGTACCCGACACTGTGGTTTTCATTTTCCTGCAATGTGATGGGTATGTATGCTGGCCATCAAATCAAAATGACCATGATGGTTGCCAATCAACCCCAATGGACATCGATGAGCCCCTGGAGCCCACAGAACACAACTACCGCGAGCCCCAGCTCTGTCGAGAAGGTCAGCGAGAAACCATCTTCATTGAAGATCGACTAACACTCGTAGAAGGGTTCGCAGGCAAGCCATTCTTCTCATCGAGCCTCTTCCCTCTATTGACTAAGTGCGCGTTGAAGGAGCTATATGCTACAGCACCGGACGAGAGGCGGTTCTTCGTGCCGACGACGGAAACCTTGCCAATCACCTCATTGTTGGTTCTGTGCATGGGTCACACCAACATATGTCTTGGCAAGCACCTTTGGGCTTATGAACCAACTATATATACATGTGGACATGGTTAGCAACTCCCGGCGGTTTGGTTCCTATAACCCCGTTGGGCGGTACGTTGCATGCCGTTCCAAGCTGCCGTTTCCCCCACCTGTCGGCCCCCTTTCGAATGTTTCCCGTTCGCGCTCAACTCCAACGGAGCTTATGGAGAAGTCCGATTCAAATGAAGCTACATGGTCAGAGACGTGGGTTTAGTTGTTTGCTCTTTCACCAGTTTGCCTTTAGATTTCATAATTCTACAGTACCATAGCCATACCTCCGTACCCTTGCCTTCCATAGCTCACTGAGATGCATTTGTGAGCACGCTCTGGGAGCTGCAGACAAAGGGGCATGTATTGATGTAGTGGATCGATTCTTCATGTCGAAGGAGTGTTTGGTGTTGAAATTCAGATCCAAGTGCGCCTAATCCCAGTTACCCCTACATGTTGTCTCATCATGCAGCACTCGCGTAGAACATACACTCAGCGAATCCCTTACCGGCTTCAACCTAGGCAGGAAGCCATCAACGGCGACAGGGCTTATCATGGCTAATACTGGCTTCTTCAGTGACCCTTGATACGGGATTAGGAGCGTATGCTTGAAAAGATCTTGAAGCGTCGAGAATATGGTGATATGGCTATCTGAGGAGGCTTCGGGTACCAGGTTGAGATAGCTCCTCCTAACTTCAGTGCACTCATTCGGCCCCTAGACATCCGGTTCAGAATTCATATGGGTACGAGTGCGATATGTTTCTCTAAGATGGACATTGTCCGAATAGGGGTCCAAATAGGGGTAACGGTGACCGACACTTCCGTGTGCACACATTGCTGTGTAGTTCCAGGACCTTTTAGGCGGGTTCATTTTGTTGGAGTCCATGGGTATTCAACCTATCTTTGACAGTCACAGTGGCCTGGTCCAAGTCGAGGGACATTCGACGGAAATGCAGAATAGTTTATTACTCCCTTGATAACTTGGTGGCACACTACTACTTACTCAGCAAGGTGGCTAAGTTGGCTAACTGGCCGTTCCCTGGAAATCTACCGATGGCATTAGCATGACAGCAGGCGGGCAGGAGACAACTTTCAAGGACATTAGATGCTGCCGGAATAGTTTCGATGTTCCAAAGATCAAATATTCGCCCCGGAGCGAGGTCAATCGGGGGCGCCGGGCGGTTCTGGGAGCTCTCTTAGGTTCCAAGGAGTGCCACACTGCATCCCGAATCATAGCAGAACAGGTATCAAGAAGAGCCCCATTCCCAGGCAATGCCTACGGGATAATACCGTACAACAAATTACACCAAGTTCATAAAAGTGCACATATTCGTTAAGTTAAATATCTTCCGTTGTATTATAGTACACGGGTATCATTCTTGCAGCTCTGGCGCGAGATTGGGACCACATGCCATAAGTGTCTGTCATCACCGCCGAGAGACTCTGAGAATGCGTCTATGCCCAAGCAGATATATGGGTCAAAACCACCACAGCCATAGCAGCACTAAGTGCAGCTCCCATCCCTGGAAGGCGCATTATCTCAGCCCCGCCCTCCGACTCGTTCTCTTCCGCCATAGTACTGGAATCCTGGGTCCTGACGCAGGTCATCTGTACCCTCGGCTCCTCGTCGTCGGGCCACTCAGACCCCACGCCGCCGTAGAATACCATTAGGATGGGCGTGACGTCCTCCATCCCGTCGACGACGGGGCCGGGTCTCTAGTCGTCGGTCTGGTAGGGTTGGCCTGCTAACATGCAACAAGGGGGTGGGGTTGAGCTTACGGTTCGCGTTCGGTATTCGACGAAAGCCGGGTCGCTATCCCCGTGAGGAACCGGCCAGCAGTTCGATGAGGAGTTAGCCTGTTGCGAGTAGGGTTGAATCGAGCCCGGGCCTTCGATTCCTGATGATTACGTTAGCAGCCCGCAACAGCAATAGCCAGACGATATCGTTGATGAGTTTCGTGCGCACGCCACTCACGCTTGACGGTCAAGTCAGACCAGCGGTCATTATTCTTTCCCGCGACTTCGCGGCATTCACTGTCGAGGTTGTCCCGGAGGTCTTCCTGCAGTCTTTCACAGGGTTCATCGCCGTCCTGTAGCCGGAGGTTCCGTACGCGCTCCTTCACCACGCCGACGCAGGCCGTCTCCATCCCAGAACACGCGTTATCCGTGTCCGCGTTGACGCCCGTCACGTTGTGGAAGAGCGCCACGCACGCGCGCTTGCTGTTTCGGTCGAAGGACGACGGCATGCTGAGCGGGAAGCTGGCCTCGAAGTTGCGCGTGCCATTCTCGTCATGTTCGGCCATTCTCTGGACCCAGGACAGGCCACGAATGGCATCCTCTTCGGAATAGGTATGCCCCGGGGGACCCCGACGTTGATGAAGGTCGCTCTTAGCGACCCTTCACTCGTTGGACACCGTGCCGCCTTTCGTCGGGGCAGTCGAGGTCGGCGCAGCCGAGAATCCGGCTTTCTCGGCGAGGGCTGCGCCCAGGACGGAGCACAACGCCAGTGCTTTCCTCGTCGACCACATATTGGCTTTTTTCGGTATAAGAGTAGCGAGCCTAGGCCACGAGGGAAAGGGAAGGGAAAGCTGGAAGAGAGGTATTTCGTTGCTGAAGGTAATCCGCTGGCTATTACGAGATCGGAATTGTCAAATAACCAGAAAAGCACTCCGGAAGTGCACTACATATCTACCTGTATACTTAGAATGGTAAATGGACTAATCCCCAGTCGTATGGGTCTGACGTCAACTCAATGACCCAGGTATATCTTCCCCAGGAACTAGCTTTCTGGTGCCCCAAAACAACGTTGCCAAGAAGGCTCCGCCGCGTCGAACAACTGGGTATAGCATCCTTCGATCGACAATCACGTACACTACCAGATTCCTAAACTTCTTAACAGGGCCCACTATTCGAACATTCTGGCCATATCTTGTCCAAATACATGGGAAACCCGGGGAATTTATTATGTAGAGCTGGAGCTAGAGTGTAGGATAATAACAGGTGATAGTCGGTCCACGGGCTCCATATATACCGGGCTCCCCCCACAATAAAATACGGGGTCCGGTGTAAGCGGGCTAAGGAAAAATCTTTCCCTCGGCCCGAGCCTGTGTGGCGTTGGGAGGGACGCTCGGGACAACGGTCCAGGTCGGGGTGCCGGGCGCCGGCCTTCGTTCGTGTGCAGATCTGGTTCGTACGGTGGTCGATTCATGACAGATGCCTGCTACTTCAACTACGTTAAAATCCCGTTAGTTATCGTAAAATAGTAAGGTGGTGAAGCTTACGATAATTGTTGTTGGTAATGTTGCTCTGATGTTATTTCCCATACAAATTGTATGGGGAACTACATCGTAACTGTATTTGGGAAATAGTGGGCGGGTGGAGGTAACCAACTAAATATACCCCTGCGACCTGTTATATGCTTGATTGGCGAAACTCTGCTGCCTACCACTTCGAAGCGCGAGACTGTGGAGATACAAGTAACGTGATATCTTGGGCTGGGCATAATTCGAAATCACGGAAGTAAACCGATTCGTGCGCTACTTAATCGTACCGGCTCTGAGCAAGCGAAACATTACGGTGAAGCCACGACCCCGGACCCAACCTCCCTCCCCCGGGCCCCCCGGGCCTCCAGTCCCTTTTGGACCTTGTAAACATACGGCCCGATCAAATTTGGCAAGATGCTATCTCACAATTCGAACGTCGGGTACCGTTAGCCGGGTAACGTTGCTGATTTCCGCTTAATTATGCTTCCGGCAAAGTTAATGTAATCCAAAAATTCCTCACTTCTACTTCTATCCGCCTTCCGCCAATTTTCGATCCGCTTAAATACTGCTCGTCTTCCCAAAGCTACAAATCAACTTAACTATTAGGTAGCCACCAATACCTTATATCTATCTTCACCATGTCCACCTCAAACAATATTAACTGCCCCAACAGCGCCATTGACGAAAGCGTTAACCTATCTATCCCACAGGATATCACGTATGCCGTTATCCCGGGACAGAACGTATCTGCGGCCATGGTTAGCTGCTGCCAGCCAAACCCCGTCCACATCGTAGATGTCTGCTGGAATTGGTGCCAGGTCCCTTCGACCATGACCAATGACAACGACGCCGATGAGGGGGATATAATAGGCAGTTTTGGCAACTGCTTAAATGCCAACGGCCGCAACCTCACCCAATCCAGGGCACTGCTCGTTCACACGGCTAGCTCGGCCACGCCGAACCACGGCGTCACACTTACCGGTTTGGCATTAGTAGCTGTTGCGGCTTTGCATCTGCTCGTTTAACCTGCTCCTAAGAAAAGAACCTTCACCATCGCAACCTTTCTACCAACCGAGCCCCACCCACTCCCCGCCCCGCGGGGGCCTTTGCGTATTGCGGTTAACTCGGCTTGTTGGCGCTGGCCTGGTAAGCCGTAATACGCCAGACAGGAGGGTTTCGCCCCCACTTTATCCCCCCCTGTCCAGGGCTCCAGGGCTTCCAAAGCGTTTTGGTCAAGTCGTTGATCATGGTCGTCGAAGGGCAGCTAGGTCGACGATAAGGTCGGGTTCTTAGATACCACCCGTTGTTATTCCTACCATCGTATCAATATTGTTCATAATTTTCACTTGGACGCTGCAATTACATCGTGGCTAGACAGACTACATGATACGAAAACCAGAGACAAATAGCTTCAGCAACGGAATCATGTGCCCAGTAATAAACCATGTGTAATACAGCCGTGTGAGAGTTATTTGAGGGTAGCCCTTCCTGAGTTGGTACAAGTGGCTCCCGAGTCCATTCTCATTGTTCCTGTGATTATAGTACAAATCTCCCTGGCTACAGTCACGTCGTTCAAGAGACCGGGAGTTGGAGTAGACAAGCCATTTCTGAGTCAATGTGCTAAGAAACCTGTCAGCCGAAGTCTCTCAAAGCACATGAGCTTCATACGCCGAACGAAATCATAGACGTTCCATTCAGCTGCACTGACCAACGAGACACTCCGAGTCCAGCCCCCTATTCAGGGACCTTCATGCCTGGGGACTTGCCGGGTATGCCGGCTCGATCTTCTTGGGGATGAGTCTCCCCTTGTTGAGGTCCTGGGAAGGAAAGCCGAAGTATGCCTTAGCCTTCTCTCGCACGTTATAGACTACGACAACCATGAAGTCCTGGTAGTCACTATGCCCGCCGTTCATCACCCAGTCGGATTCGGCCGAGCAGGGGATGCCGCGGAACTGGACTTGGTCGCAAGGCTTCTTCTCGGTAGCCTCGACTGTGAACTGGCAGGTCTCAGCCGGTCTACCGCTCTTGTCATCTTCGATGGTCAGGTTCCATTCGCAAACCGTGTTGTTGTCGTTTCTGCGCCGCGTGGTGTTCCAAACCGACCATTCGGCAATGGGCTGGGAATCGGCCGGAATCGCAGCTCCCAAGCCAGCTAATAGGCTAATGAAGACAAGCGAGGTAAACTGCATCTTGCAAAGAGAAGTCTCTGACCCGTAAGTTGTGGTTAGGACTCCGGCGATGTGGTCTAGATTTTCTGAACGTAATAGCTTTCAACGAGCTGTCGTTTAAATAAAATGTTATCGACCTCAAGTTCTAAAGCCATAGTCCCAACTGGCCCTATTGCCTAAGCAAACCTTCGTCACATGCGGCAATCAACAGGAAGAAATAGAGCGCTGTTTGTACTAGTGCAATCATCCGTGTATCGGACTTCTCAAACACTAGCTTGGCTCTAACGAAAGGGAAGGCACAAATTCGATGCCATTCCTTTGGAGTCATTGAAGTTGGTATCCCAGAAAGATCCTGGGATGAATCGAATACAAGGCTCATTAATATCCCAAATATCCCAACATCGTTTGTCGGGGCTCCCTTTGCGTTCTCGGCTGCGGAGACTCCGCTGAGACCGAAAGTTGCAGCTCTTCCCAGTAGCACAGCACTTCAGCTTTGCGGATCAAATGACTCAGTCGGATTTTAAGATGAATGTGCGACGTGACAGAAGGGGTGAGAGCGGGTCCCTGCCAAGTATATCAAGTCATCGACGGAGCGAACTTAATAAACATAAACGTCCCAAGAACCTGCTTAACCGGAACGAACTTCTTGCTCCGATGCGTACGCCTTCACCCCAGGTTAGAACTTAGCCCGGGATTTGTGGATGACGCATCTTAGCAAACATTGCTTCGACTTCACGTAGGGAGCATGATCAGGAACTGGCGTTCGAGTCGACTGTGCACGGAAAGCTAATGGGTGATCATCATGGGTAATGAGGCATCTGAATAGGGGGACCATAGCCGCCTCAAGTTTGGCAACAATGATGAAACACGAAGCCCGCCATTTCCCGATGCAACTAACGATTACAAACATGTCCATCTACGTCATGATCATCCTCGACATCCAGCTAACTAGATGATCCTTTAGAAGTGGGAAAGCTATAGGGCTGCTAATTATGTCGGGATTAGACCGATCTCACCAGTAGAGGGATTTGGGAGGGGGTAACGTTTAGGCACCGCACTTGGCGTACACGGTGAAGTCTTTGGGTGGTTATAACAAACGTAGCCGCTCACTGCGTACGCAAGTTGACGGTGAGACACGATGAAGGGATGAATCTGAATGAAGACCTACTGTGCTTATGTATCCAGGCACCACAGATCACGCTAGTACGCTTGCCATTCGCAGGCGGCGCTGACTCGATACAGCTCCGTTACGGTAGATGCAGCTGAGATCCTGCGTTGGCATATCGGAGAAAGGAACCCCCCGTTGCCGTTATACGAAGGCTGGTGGTGCCAAATGGAGAATGCCAATACTATGTGGCCTGATGGTTGCTGCTATGCCAAGGCGGATATGCACCCATAGTCACTGTCACATGAGCTAATTAACGGGCCCGTTTGTTGAAAACCTCTCTTGCCTCTTGCCTCTTAAGCGAGCTGTTACGGATAGCCGCCACCGCGGCAAAGTCAACGAGATCCTTATATAGACAGTAAGGAATATTGTCTTCTATGCCTTGCGCAAGCGACGACGTTGGAGACTTTCCCAATGGCCAATACTGTGAAATATTCTCTGCATCCAGATAATTCATACCACAGGCATTCTCGCGCTCTACAGCAGACATGTTCGACATACCTACCTAACCAATGAGCCCTCCCCGTTCCGAAGTTCCACAGGCTGAAACCCTCTACTGGAGCCCAGCTGATGTGTCGTAGCTCTCATTACTGTTCAGACATTACGTTTGATTTTCAAGAGAAAAAAAGTCCAGCCGAGTTGCTACCCCCTGCCATTGGGAAACGGGGGATCTCATTGGCCTCACGTGGGTTCCCACACGGCCACCCAAGGCGGCCGGCGTCTGTAATGCCACCCCATTGGTCGGCTGACGTTACATCCTTGGCGTCCTCTCGGTGGGCCGCGAAGCGCCCAGAAACAAACGAAACCCGCGAGTAGACGATCCACTCAGAGGCGGGAGAGGGACTCCGCTTTCTAGGGTTCCCCTCTCACTTGTCATCGACGCTCGCCGTCGCCCATTGGACGGCGCGAGAATTCCGCGGTCACCACGGGTGTCGGCTGGTCGCCTGCCAGAAGAAGTATGCTTGAGTACTACAGTATCCTAGAGCTCTGTAGAGATCTGGAGCTTGCAGACCCCGGCTGAAGAGCGATCGCGCCCGCGTGAGCGGCCGAGGCCTCGCCCGTCCGTCATTGGTCAGGCACCCTTGCCCGTCATTCGTGCCAACGAGATTTGTGTGGCTATTCTAAGACACAAAATCCCATAGGCAGGCGCGTTAGAACCCTTCATAGAACGAGCAGGCGCAGGGTTCCCGCCAGCCTAGACTACGAGTAGGATAGAGCGCTTATCATTACCGGGGGCCGGCAAGCCGCCCGCTTTTGGCCTGAACCCCCGGTCTTAATAAGTGTGGCCGCGGGCACGACATATAGGGATCATGAATCCATATCGCATGTCCGCTGTTCTCGAACCTCACTCTCGGTTTCGCTACTCCTGGTCCGTGATCCGTCCCGCCGTAGACCTGTTTGCTTTCCAATCCGAGTGTGCTGTACGGATATCAGTGTATCCCATCCGGTGGTGCTCTTTCGCTGCTGCTGCCATGGTCAAGCGTTCGAGATAGCGTCGTGCTACTTCACCTTTCCGACCCTTTCCCGGCGGACGCCGTCCGACCCGCCTTCATCATGTTCAAATCCATATTCCTCCTCGGCTTGCTCGTATCCAAGGACAGGGTCTCAGCTCTGGAAGTGACGCCCGGCTCATCATGTTCTGCTATATGCCTTAAGGACACAGAATCAGACCCGCTGGACCCGGAATCGTCGAACACCGACATCTCAGAGATAACCTGCAACGACGATGAGTACGGGTCCACAAGCACGGGCATCAAGTACAGGAACTGCCTCGATTGTCTGCAGAGGAGCAACGCCACCCAAGAGGTGGAGAGCGATGCTACCTGGTTCCTCTGTAAGATGGCAGCCTAAGTCGTCCCTCGGTGAATGGTGAACTAACGCACGCTGTCAGATAATCTACGCTACTCGGTAGACGTATGCGTATACGGCTTTCCGAATGCGTCGAAGCGTGTCTCCTCACCATGTGATATCAACACCGCGTGCGGGCCGCTGAAGGGGGCGATGGTGGCGGGGGAACTGGATCCCGATCGCGACCCGTACGAGTACTGCACGGCAGACAGTGACAGGTTTTCCGGTAACGTCTTGGACGCCTGCCTCCAGTGCATGGCATCCAGCGAGACCCAATACTTCATGGCCAACTGTTAGGGCGCCGACGTCTCCTGAAACTGACCTCGCTAACACTACCTCTGCAGTCATGACCGCGCTGAAGGCGGGCTGCGAGCAGCGGCCGACGGGCGGGAACCTACTAGGCCTGAGCGGCACGCTCTTCACGGACTCGACGGTGGAAATCACGGACCCCCCGTCGAACGAGACGCTCGTCGACCCGGAGGGCTCGTCCGGGACCATGACGCAGGGGACCATCGTCGGCATCGCCGTGGGCGCCGCGCTGCTGTTGCTGGGTGGCACGGCGCTCTTCTGGGTCTACCACCGCAAGCAGAAGCGGTTGTACGGGGACCCCATCGGCTCGGACTACGACCCGCGCGGCGGCGGCGGCGGCGACGGCAGCAAGTCCATCACGCCACCCCTCGTGGGGGGGTATAATAACAACAACTGGGGCGGCTGGGGCAGCGGGGGCGGCGACAAGTCGATAGTACAGATGAGCCAGTACGAGATGCGGTCGCAGCGGAAGTCCTCCTACTACGCCACCAACGCCGAGTACTACGCCGCGCTGGCGATGGAGAAGGAGACGACGATGACGCACCAGCACCACAGCCACTCCTTCGCGGGGCTGCCCCGGCAGCCCGAGTACGCCTTCGACCCGAACAACCCGGCGGCGCTGCCCACCCACTTCGCCTACGACCCGCGGACGATGCACGGCCGGCAGAGCTCGCGCCTCAGCCACAGTCACAGCCAGGGCTCGACGCCCGAGCCTCGGCTGCGGCCGGCTCCGGCGACGACGAGGGTAAGGGACAACAATAACAAGCCGCCGGACTCATACGCGCTGCAGGCGTACCTCAGCGCGGCCGAGGACGCGAACGTACTCCTCCCCGGCCCACCGCCGGGCCTACCACCGCCGCCGGCTGCGGCAGCGGCGTCGTCGAGGGGCCCGTCCCCTTCGAGCGGGAGGGCCTCGGCCTCGTCAGTGTCGCACGGCCGCGCGGCGTCCCTGACGCAGACGCAGGCGCAAATCCAGCAGCACACCACGCGCTGCTCCGGGCCCGAGCCCGCCCCTGCGCCGCCGCCTCCTCCCCCACCGCCACCGCCGACCAGGGTGCCCGCGCTGAGCCTGCCGTCCGTGCCGCGAATCCGGGTGCCGAAGAAGTACGCGCCGCCGCGAATCACCGTCGAGAGCGCGACGCCGGTGGGTTCGCCGAGCGAACAGCAAGATTAGCAGTAGTTTGGAGATGACGGCGTCCGTGGGGCAGACAGACGGCCGCGGACCGCAGGCCTTGGAGGCGTCCGAAGCGGAGATCGGGACGGACGAGGGCTTCGCCGTACGGCTGAGGTGGGGGTCATATGTATGTATATACAACTGTTGGCTTTACTTGGCGGCGTGATACGGATGGTATGCTATGTTCTGCATGGCTCTGGGATTTATAGGACAAGGCAAGGCGCTGTTGGGAACCTGGCTTCAGGGAAACGGGGGCTTCATGGGAGTTTTGGCTACCCTGGGTTGGAAGCACGATTCGGTCACGAGATCATGCCGATACCACGGGAATTATGGGACCAAGACATAGATGGTTTAAACGCATTGCGCCCTCGATCGTTATCCATCAAATAATACTTCTTCAGCGAAGAAATATCGATTCGCTTCTGGCGTTGGTTTGCGTGTAAGCATCTTCATTACACCGTATTACAATCATATAGGCCTACAGCTATCTCAACCAAGCCGTCGTCCTGGTCCCTTGCTCCGCCACGAGTCTGGGAGAGGTCCACTCTGGCTACCGGAACTCCTCGGCACAAACTTCTGGCCATAGTTGGTGTTCTGCACCCTCGGCGTCCTTACGAGGTACGAGAGGAAGCCTGGCGTCGGAATCAGATTGGGCCCATTGCCGAATTCCGGGTAGAGCCGGACGAGGAAGTCGTGCAAATGTGCAGAAACTAGGCCGGTTAAACCGACCAAGAACGAGTTTGGACCCTCAAGCAGTATGCTTAGAAGGAGCATGCAGTAGGGCAACATCTGTGCAGGAACGGTGACTATATAGAAGTGCGCCGTCTGCCCACGCTTGTCCTGGGTTGCCGTGTAGCAAACTGCGATGAGCAATGCCGGCAGATATTTCACTGCCCCGGTGAAGATCTGGTTCAGAGTCTGGTATAACAGTTAGCACGGTCCTTCTCGAGCCGCTGTACATCAAGTAGAAGAGTGCTAACAATTCGAAGTATTAGAGGAGCGCAGAGAAAGTGTACAGAAGCTTGAAGTAATGTAGGGCGCTAGAAACCACCCGAGCAAATAGGTCCGTAGACATCACCCGAGTCATCCATATAGACATCCCACCATGCCCACACTCCGCACTGACCCTAAAGAGGTATGCGAATGACGGGCCAGGCCGAGTGCAGGGGCGATCTTCCTCAATTCCAGGAACCGCTATAGCAGTGGTGGCAGAGCACTATGCGGGCAGATATTTGAGGTGCTTGAAAAGATTGTGTTGAACTTGCATAGCGCAAAGGGACAGAGAGGGAGGGAATGAACGAGAGCACCTGGGGAAGGTAGACCTACAATGATGACTCCACCGACGAACATCAGGTACCATACCAGATCCTCTTTCTTCGAGAATTTGGGGTTACCCTTCTCGACTTGGCTAAGGTACGAGTAGACTGGGAGTCGGTTAGTGAGCGTGATCCCTATTCGATGGTGGTGTCGAACATACTGAAGTAGGTCTCGAATAGCACGCTCAGCCCCGGCCCCGTCAGGAGGAAGCTCGTTACGAGACGATGTACCGCCGGGGGGAACTGGAGCAGGGTGGAATAGTGGAAGAGGAACGGAGACGCGGAAATCATGCCGGTGTACACTGCGACGGAGCAAGCGAACACGGCCGTGGCTACCGTCCTGTCGGTGGCATGTTAGCTTGCACTCCCACATAGGTAGTTGTTGCTGCTGCTGCTAGACGGCGACGTCAAAGACATACCTGGAAATGGGCGGAGCGGCCCAGTAGAAAGACGCGACGTCTGACATGGTGTCGAGCTGTCCGACTACTGCTTCGGGTAATGGTTGGCAAGTGATCAATCAAGAATCAATCAAGATCGCCGACACGGTGGATGCCCGTGGACTTGGGAGAGAAGCTGATGGAGAGAGAGAGAGAGGACTGCTCCCGTGTAGTTAACTGAGCCTCACACCGGAAACAATGGTGGCACAGCAGTCAAAGAGGCAGGCCGTTGCTTTGCCTTTGACATTGTGAGTGGCGGGCCAATTGGGTGACGTCTCGGTGTCCTGGTGAAAGAATGGAAGGGATTGGAAGGATTTTCCTGTTGCGTGTCTTCTTCGGCCGGTTATGTAGAGCGCATTAGCCACAATTCTCCATCCTGACGAACCTTCTTGGGTCACTGTGGCTGTGAATGTGGCTTGGCCATTGCATACCTTACTAAACTCCCTGGCCCACCAAACCTGGCCCACCAGTTGTTACGCGACATTTGGGAGCATTCGAGGCAAACTTCTACCATTCCTATATGTGTAAATGAGCTTGGTTGTGGTTCCCGCTTATGAGGGCCTTGTGATTATTTCTGATTCGGTATAGTATCTGCTGACGATGTTCGGATTGCCAATCACCATCAAAGAGTTTGCGCAGCGTGAGGATCCCGTCAGAGCCGATTCATGGCTCTCTTTAGATCATGTTGAGCCTGTTCACTATTGGGGATGCCAACGTGAAGTGGCTTCTCGTCCTGCTGTGAGCGCCGTGTCATCGAATGCCTCATCGACGCCGAAGGCCTAGTGTAACTATCACTTGATCCATCTTGCAGTCTTGGCTGGGTAGCCAGGTCGTCAATGTTTGCACCCTTCAGTTGTCAGACGCGAGCTGCCGATGAGCGGATGGCAGAGTATGGGCCCTTTTCAAGCAAGCAGTTCTTCAGCCGGCCTGACATTCAGAGGTAATTGCTAGAATTCACGTTCGCTCTCCGGATACCTGTTTCTGAGCCAGCAAATTCCACTACATCGTAGCCACTGGCCCTTAGCACTGCAGCCTTCATGAGATTCGCTGCTGAGGAAGCTGGCATACTACATATTACCCCTTAGCTGGCTTTAGCATGGTCTACAGCCCTGAGGAACTCACTCGTAGCAAACAAACCTTGGAAGGCCAGTCCCGGCTTGTGGTCCTGAGTGAAAGATGGTCTATGCAGCTGTTATCACTGTGACGGCTGCAAGAAAGCGAGCAGCGGGTCAAAACTATCTGAGAAAGCAAACTTCGGTGGGTCATACTCCGTCGAAAGAGGCCTCTATCCATCAGAGCCGCTACTGAGCCTCCTTTTCCCGCAGATCTCAGCCTATCATCGCTCGTGTTGCCATGGGCATGCTCAGTGATTTTCCCAACAGTCCCCGTAGGACGCCGCTTCATTAGGCCAAGCACCCATGTCTAGGCTCAAGCTCCCGATATAGAGGTGAGAGGTAGGTGTGGCCACCCCGGTCCTGCTAAGCATCTCTTTTGGGATGATCGGATGGGTGAGGGTTGGATCACGGAATACTCGCTTGACGCTTGGATACGGTGTAACCTTTAACGGGGTCGAGGGGCAGCGAGGCCTCTATTCAGCCTACGCGCCGTCTATAAAATCAAACAATGGATACACTCAAACGAAATCAACTTGGCATCGTAGACGGTACATCCTCCCACAAAGCCTCCCCTACCTACCTTACATCGCCACGTCTACTACCATGCATGCGATTCTCCTGTTCACGCTCGTCCTCTGGACAACGATCGCGGTCGTATCCGGCACCATGCTTCATTCGGTCGGTGACTGGGTGCTGTCGGGGGGCCAGATCGTCTGCGTAGGCGAGGCGTTCTGCGACTACTACTTCGTCATCAGCAGCAACGGCGGCGGCGGCGACGGCACGGCGAATACCACGCACCACCGGTGCCACTTCCAGGTGGAGTCCGAGGAAGGCGTGCCGGCGGACGCGATGCAGTTCCAGGACGTCGGCTGCGACGGCGGCGTCGCCAACGATACCTTCCGGGTCAACGGCTCCTGGGAGGAGAAGGAAGAGAGCGACCGCCCTGACATCGTGCTCTGCGTCACCAACGTCGTCGACAGGGTCTGGGCCTTCTTCGGCTTTGACGACTGGGAGATCCAGCACGGCAGGGTCGCAGACAACAAGTCGTCCCCCGTGTACCCCGTCGGCACGTTTGAGAAGAGGCAGCTGGAGCCCCGGAAGATGGACTGGGTCATGGGGAAGCATACTAGCACCTCGGCACCGGACCAGTGCATCTGGAGTATTCAGTGGCTGAATAGATGTAAGTACGGCGGGTGACTGTGATACCGGACGTGGTGCTAAAGCTGAACGTCAGATGTCGGCGACTCCTCCATGAAAGTCCATTTCTCCTTCCTCAACGAATACCGAACCCAGCACATCTGCACCGTCAACGCCAGCGCGCCCGCCGGGGCCGATCCCAAGACTTGGAGCTTCTACCAGCACAAGTGTGACGAGAACGACTGGTCCGTTTCATGGGGCTACCAGGCCGCCGGCGACGCCGCTGTCTTGACACTGCATAAGTATGTGTACTACTATCCCATTCTTTGCTTGAAGTCCGTCCCTTCGTATTTTGATGTTATGGAATGTCTAACACGCCGTAGCCCGGGATGTGATCGCCGGTCGTGGTTTGGATGGAATGATGTCAACTCGGGCGTTCACCTTCACTCTGCAGGACCTAACGCTGCGGAGGCCTATTGTTGACTTTCAACGAGGTGATTTTGGAAGTCTCGTGTAATGCATGTAAAGGGGTTGCTATGAATATTTGGCGATGGGTGGGTTATCTGATTGCTGAACTAACTAACGAATCGCTACGATCACCACTCATTAATTGATCTATTCCCTATAAAGGCTTTAGAAAAATAAACCTCCTTCCATTTCGATATCTTGTGGTATGAATTGTAGCTCTTTTCAAGCACCCAGTTTATGGTTCCTAAGTGCATGGCTTGATGTGGTTTGTAGGTACAGTACCTTGGTTAAATCAACAGTTCTGATTGGTTAAATGACATTTTGGCACAATCGCCGACCGTTAACTTTTTCGATCATAGGGCGCACAGGGACTAGACCAGCCTCTTGACTCATCCGAAATCGGTATAAAAGCATTCAGAACAACCCGTGCTGTAGTGAGGCCTGCAACCGGCCGGACCTTCCACCATGGCACCCAGACTTTTTTCAGGCCCAATATCGGGCCAATTGATGTGGCGGCAATGCACACGATTGGCCTTGGGCACCGTCGCCCGGCGCGGCTACTCGGCGCCGGTGGGCGGCAGCATCCCGGCCGGCAAGAAGAAGTACGTGCCGAGTAACGGCACGTACCCGCGGGGCTTCAGGGCGTCGGGGATCGTGGTGGGCGTGAAGCCGGGAAACACGACGAAGCCGGACCTCGCACTCATCATGTCGGACACGCCGTGCGCCGCCGCCGCCGTGTTCACCAAGAACAAGTTCCAGGCGGCGCCCGTGACCTTCAGCCGCGCGCTTCTAAAGGAGAGGCGGAACTCGGGGCTCCGCGGCGTCGTCATCAACTCCGGCTGCGCCAACGCCGTCACGGGTAAGAGTGGCCTCGAGGACGCCGAGGCCATGGCGTGCGCGGCCGACCGGAGCCTCGGCGCCGAGAGGGGCACTATTGCGATGAGCACGGGCGTTATCGGACAGAGGTGTGTGGTTGCTCGCTGCCCCGTTTCGCCCCCGCTGCAAACTGCGATGTTGACAAAATACGCAGGCTACCGATCAAGAAGATCCTGGACAACATCCCCAAGGCTCACGAGGGGTTGGGCAGTTCTCACAAGCACTGGTTGACGGCGGCATGGGCTATCTGCACTACTGACACCTTCCCGAAGCTAATATCCAGGAAATTCAGCTTACCGTCTTCGCCGTCGATTGAGTATCGGATTGCTGGAACGACCAAGGGCGCGGGTATGATCCACCCGAACATGGCGACGCTACTGGGTGTTATTGCCACGGACGCGCCGATATCGCCCGCCGTCCTGCCCTCCGTTCTCAAACATGCAGTGGACCGGTCGTTCAACAGCATCACGATCGACGGTGACATGTCGACCAACGACACCGTCGCCCTGCTAGCAAACGGCGCCGCCGGCGGGCAGGAAGTCGCGTTGGAGGACTCTGCCGACTTCGCGGCGTTCCGGGATGTCCTGACGGAGTTCGCGACGGACCTGGCGAAGCTCATCGTGCGGGACGGCGAGGGCGCGACCAAGTTCGTGACGATCCGGGTGACGGAGTCATCGAGTGAGGCGGGTGCGCGGCGCATCGCGAGCACCATCGCGCGGTCGCCCCTCGTCAAGACGGCGCTCTACGGCAAGGACGCCAACTGGGGCCGCATCCTGTGCGCCACGGGGTACTCGCTGGTCACGGAGCCGGGCGCGCCCGAGAACGAGGTCGCCGAGATCGCGCCCGAAAGGACCAGCGTCTCCTTCGTCCCCACCGACGGCAGCCCCGAGCTGAAGCTGCTCGTCAACGGTGAACCCGAACAGGTCGACGAGGCGCGGGCCGCTGAGATCCTAGAGCTCGAGGATCTCGAGATCCTCGTCAGATTGGGTACCGGGAAGGAGGAGGCGACGTATTGGACGTGCGATTACAGCCACGAGTACATGTGGGTCACTAGAACAAAAAAAGTATGGTACTATGGATTAACTACTGACATCTTCATAGAACGATTAACGGCGACTACCGTACATGAGATATTAGAATGGGGGAAGCTAAGTTTATGTTCGCGAAATAGTGAGACCTGGGTGAACCGTCGCACTACCTACCTGGGAGACTACTTAAGGCAGAAAAATAGAGCGACCTATTAAGAGAAACGGGGCATGTATCGCTGACACAGCGGGTGCATGTCTCCGAGAGCTTGAGTCAGGCATTTTAATTTCGCGTCCAGCATGTGCAGATGTTAGAGTGTTGGGGCTCAATCCCACCACGGGGTTCGGATCAGCATCCGGTGGTGCAGTCTCCTCCTTCGCAGACCAACAATTTTGGACCATTTCTCGCCTTTAATATTGATCTATTGAGTCTAGAGTCTTTTAGCATTAAGAAATAGAGAGAGCTTCGGCCCCGTAGGAAAGCGGACGCGGGTCCCGTCTGTCCCAGTACGTCAATGTTACATGGGATTGATGACATAGGACAACTTTTATCTAGAAAGAGGCGATAGAAGGCGCTCGATCTCTGCAATAAAAACACACTGAATGATATCCCATTTACTTAGGTGAATGAAAGTCACTGGCGCCCATGGACTCCGGGGGATGTTCCAGTAAGGGGGGTCTTATATGCTTCCATAAATGAGACCAAATTAGGCTTAGCGTGATCCCGACGCGTCCGGCCCCTCCAACACGCGTAAATTGATTTTTGGATCGACCCGAGTTACTTGAGCAATTGCAGCTTTCAGCAACCGTCGAACCTTCGTTACACCTCCAACCCCCTAGAACCCAACGAAAGAGATGCCGGCAGCGAAAACAGAAGAGCGAGGCGAGTCCTCGACATCGGCCGCCAAGAAGGCAGTTAATGCCGCGGCGAATGGAAATCCCACATACGAACTGCCATGGTAGGTCCTGGTCCAAATGCAGCTTCGATTTTTATGTCTGTCAAGCAAAGCTGACTGATTCGGCGATTAGGGTAGAGAAGTACAGACCCGTCTTCCTCGATGATGTGGTCGGTAACACAGAAACGATCGAGCGGTTGAAGATCATTGCGAAGGATGGAAACATGCCGCATCTCATCATATCCGGAATGCCGGGTATCGGGAAGACGACGAGCGTCCTGTGTCTGGCGCGGCAGTTGCTAGGAGATGCGTACAAGGAGGCGGTGTTAGAGCTCAACGCCAGTGACGAGCGAGGTAAGCCACATATCCTGATCATCCCGGGAGGACCCTGCCATATCGCCGGCGACAGCTAACCGACACCTCTCTGCCGCGCAGGTATCGACGTGGTGCGCAACCGCATTAAGGGCTTCGCACAGAAGAAGGTGACGCTGCCGCCGGGGCGACACAAGCTCGTGATCCTCGACGAGGCGGACAGCATGACGTCGGGCGCCCAGCAGGCGCTGCGGCGGACGATGGAGATCTACTCGAACACGACGCGGTTCGCGTTCGCGTGCAACCAGTCCAACAAGATCATCGAGCCGCTGCAGTCGCGGTGCGCCATCCTGCGGTACGCGCGGCTCACGGACGCGCAGGTGGTCAAGCGGCTGATACAGGTGATCGAGGCCGAGAAGGTGCAGTACAGCGACGACGGGCTCGCGGCGCTCGTCTTCGCCGCCGAGGGCGACATGCGCCAGGCGCTCAACAACCTGCAGAGCACGCACGCCGGCTTCGGCTTCGTCAGCGGCGACAACGTCTTCCGCGTCGTCGACAGCCCCCACCCCGTCAAGGTCCAGGCCATGCTCAAGGCCTGCTACGAGGGGCAGGTCGACGCCGCCCTCGACGCCCTGCGCGAGCTCTGGGACCTCGGCTACTCGAGCCACGACATCATCAGCACCATGTTCCGCGTCACCAAGACTATCCCCACCCTCAGCGAGCACTCCAAGCTCGAGTTCATCCGCGAGATCGGCTTCACCCACATGAAGGTCCTCGAGGGCGTCCAGACCCTGCTGCAACTGAGCGGCTGCGTGGCGAGGCTGTGTAAGATCAACATGGATCCGAAAAAGTTCGGTACCAAGAACTGAGATGGTTCGGGTATCTAATTACATGTCTATGGGTAGAACGGTAGAACACAGGGGGCGGATGGGATTTGCATGGCATGGCATGGCGTTTACGAGATTCATGGATTCCCCAGAAGTTTTAGCTGGAATGGGAGAAATATTTACAAGCGCCGTACGTGGCCGTACTGCTTTTAGTTTATTTACAAATTACTTGTCTTTTTTTCTTTGACTCGAGATCTGATACACACTCGCCAGTGAGAAAGACTGTACTCATTTCGTCCCTGACGATGGCGGTGGGCGCTGGGGCGGGTCATCCACCTCCGGATACTCTTGCTCGAACCTCTCCCAGACGGCGCGGTCCCGCGCTATCCGCCTCTGCATCCGTATCTGTTGCTCGAACAGCCGCATCCTGTGGTCGGCCTCGATCATGCTCCCCACGATCATCCCGGACATCTGGATATATCTGTGCACCAAGTTAGCCAGGCGAGCCCCTCTCAGCTCCCCTTTACAAGTCAAACAAAGTCCGCCCCCTCAACCCTCCCGAACCCAGAACCCTAGCGAACCGACGACGCAGAACCGGGACCGGCGGAAGGATGGACCCAGATAAATAGACTCACACTTTAAACTGAACAGTCAAGCTCCGGTACAGCGGAGAGAACACCCAGGCGGCGCCCCCGAGGACCGCCGTCATCGCGCCCCATTTCACGGCCCCGACCGCCGCGCCCCGCGCCGCCTCCCACTGCGCCTCGCGCGCGTCGTCGCTTTCGAGGGCCTTGTGCGGCCTCATTATCGCCTGCTGCTAAGCCGGTACCCTCGCTACTCCTGTCGATTATGCGTCACCCAGACAAGGTATCCTGGGATCTAGGCAATGGAGTTCGGCAGGAGAGTTAGACTGGATTGACTAATGACGCTTTGGTAGAGAGGGCTTTCTGGTGTGTATCTCGTTGTCTGAATTGGAGAGGTCGCCGGAATGGAATATAGGGACGGGCAAGTCGTGGATGCAGCGAGCGAGGTTGATGCTATAGCTCGGAGCTTCAGCTTGAGCTCTTGTGGGGTGCCGCTGTGGGGTCCATCGGCCCGAACTCACCGGTGGGGACATGGAATGCGGCTACCCCTTGCGTCATCGCCGTAACGTACGACAACGGCTTCCGGCTTTGCAACCACGGTAAACCTACCCGGTTCTCTGATGTAGAGTCACTGCTGTACTGATGCTCTCCGGCACAACCATAAGTCGTGTTAGTAGAGCAGTGCCGGTGTCCTATGGCTGATTTCTTCCCTTCAATCGTTTTGTCCAGGGCGGGCATCGGGCTCTTTTGGAAGAGACCTACCAGCGCATTTACAAGAGAACACTCCAGTTCCCATGTATTGTAAGATATATGAAATTGGCATTATCCTCGTGTCGTTTCTCTTTCCTGGCTAGTGAGGCACCAGGCAATACTTCCACTGCCTCTCTTAATACCCTAAATGAAAGCCTCCAACTTGGACTACGGAAAGTGCACATTTTCGCCTTTGTGCTTAGGGTGGAAATCAGGGGCCGCTAATATTGCCGCTTTCCACAATCAACAACATACTGATAATGAAGCAATCTGTCGCGGTTAGGCTTATCGGGAGACAGGGTTGCATAAGGTGTGGAAAGCGTAAATTGTCTTGATTAACCTGGCCTCCACGGAGCAGTGGCTAGAAAGCCCTATATAGTGTGGGAGCCCCCGAATAATGTTATTCCAAGGTGCTGCCGGATTCTGGGTCTTGATGACTAAGCAAGTTACCCCTTTTCTACGACACAATCAGAATCCGTCTGCATCTCGAATGCTCATCGATAGAGGCGCATCCGTCCTACATTCGGGTGATTGACCAAGACTCTCCTCGGACATTCAGACACCAATTCGAAACCATGGTCTAGCGCAAACTCGACTAATACTTGCAAGGCTCAACACCACCAAAACGATCATCATCATCACCATACGCTCCATCCTTTCTAGATCTCCCCTGCCAAATTCGCCACCGCATATACCTTCTCGTTGGCCTCGTCCGCTTTTGCCCATCAACTTCAATCAAGAAGGTCCCCGCGCTCGCCACTATTTCAATAAGGGCAATCGATGTACCGATTACGCCTGCTTTTTCGAATCGAGAAGGTTCATGGGCAGACAGTATGGGGTTGATTGCAAACCTGGCTGCCGCTGCTCGCCGCTTCCATACTCCCTCCTGTACGTCTCGCGTGCCGTATTGGAGGAAGTCTCGCGCATTCTCTACTCAGAGAATTCGTTCACTATCAGCAGGAGTGACTCGTGGAGTCTGAAGCCTTTACGAAACTTCAACACGTCTACGCTGTCATGCCTTCACGTCTTGACCATACGCCTAAATAACTGCGAATACGTCTACGGGTCCCCCTTGTACTTGAAAAATGTCGAGGAATCGGAGTCTCAGGGTTTATTCCCGTGTCATCCGCTATGCCAAAGCTACGGACTCCATGATCAACCTCTTCGAAATCGAGCGAGGCAGCATGTGGCTATTTTACAGGAATGGCAGCAAATTACTGGAAGATTAGCTGCCAATTGCCAGCCGGAATCCTTGCGCCTCGACTTGGTCTGCGATACCCAGGATATGGAGACAGCTCGTGATCTCGTCAACCGACTTTCGCCCATCCAGAACCTCATGACTTGCTCTATCCGCCCAAGCTAGAATCCAAGTTGGCAACATCGTGTCCTCGCAAGACAGACGGCCTTTCGCCTTTTTGGCCGGTCACTAAAGCAGGTACTGGAAAACAATTCAAAGACATACCATCTCCCATCAGAGATCCTTACACAGTGTCAGAGAAAAGGGGTAAAGTACAGAGTAAAAGGCAGAAAAAGCAGCCTAGCTGGTAATCAGTAGTATAGGTAGTAGAATAAATTACCATTAACGCCTGCCTTTTCCTAACTACTCGGGGCGAAACCCCCTTATATATACACAAACCGGACTTTTACCGGTAGGGCGCTGGGCCTTAAAAAGGGGGTTACACCTTGGTACCTAATAAAATCACCCCCTCTACCGTGCTCCTATCCTTAGAAGTACCGCTAAGGCCGCGCTGGAAGTTCGAAAGGGGGATACCGGTAAACCGCGGTAACCTTTAAAAATAAAGATAT